>JARSSU010001406.1:0-30823 GCA_029619165.1 Eurosta solidaginis | reverse complement strand
TCAATCACTCAACCAGACCGCTCGCTTGCAATCTTGGTTATTGAGTGTTTTGATAGTATCAATTTTACCAGCGCGATGATTAAATGTAACAATATAAAAAAAATTATATTAGCCGAGGAAAAATTATTATTAGTGGTGAAAGCACGTTATTATGTATAATCCCGGGGTGTGAGGCTAATAGTGGTAGGTTGGAATTGGTCATAAATCATGAAAATATAAGTGTAAAAAAAATAAAATTTCAAACTTCGAAAATTTTGAGCATGGTACTACCATAGGTAGACGAAAACGCGTGCAAAAAAAATGTGTATATTTTAAAGAAAGGTATTTATTAAAATTTTTATAATTATTGATCATTTTTAATTTTATTTTATTGAATAATTAATAGTTAATTAGGGGCCAAGAAAAATTGAATGTCAACCGAAGTAGACAAAATTAAAAAAAGAAAAAAAAACAAGAGAATGGAGAAACGAAAAAAGGATGGAGGCAAAAGTTCCACCATTAACTTATAAACTTATAAAGTATGGTGTGAACGTGAAACTCAGAATGCGCCCCCATTTTGCCCGTTTCCTGTCACTATTATAGTACTTAAATAAAACAATATAAAAATATAAAAAATATACAAAATAATAGTATATCCAAACACATATAACTCCCGAGCGGAGGAGGTGTTCTGTCTGCGTTGATCGTAGCTTATGGATCAGGATTAAATGCGCCGGCCCAAAAATGCACCAAATCTGTCGCCAAATGTGTTGTGGTTGTTGCTGGTGTCTTCTTTTGTGTATTTGCTCCTGTTTTCCACTTTGCCAAACTCAGCTTGTATATATATATTTTTTTATTTTTGTTGTATGTGGTGTCGTGGCTGTTGTTGTTGTGGTGAGCGCCGGCAAACAAAATTATAGTGTAGTACTTATGGTTATTTAAGATGCATATACGTGTTGTTGGACGGGTGCGTCGCCCGAGATTCAAATATATATATAATATAGTTGCAGTTTGGCGGTGTTTCGAGAATATGAGAAAGATGGTGTGGGGATTGTCGGGCGGTATTTAGACAATATTGCCGTGCCCAGTAGTGCTTTCCAGCAAGGAGTGCCTGTTAGGATACGAAAAGAAGGTTATTCCTGTAAAATCGCTAGCGTTACAAATTGGTGTGGATAATGATATTTGCTGTCTGCATGATTATATGCTCACCGACACTCATATGTCTGTATGAAGGCGTGCATAAGTGCATGCAAGTTTGCTTTTGGCTTGCTTGGAAGATTGGCTTTATAGAAGCCAACTTCTCAGTGGGCATGCCAAGCTGAAAAAAAACCCATCCAAAGCCATAGAAAACAATTAGACTTACCTGGTTTTTAGCTGTTGCGACACACGTTGTGGTTTAGCTCATTTCTGCTGTCACAGTCAGGATCTGGAGCTAGGTGGCAAATCAGATTGGTTTTGTTTTAGCGTTCGCGATACCCTTTTCGCCGCGCACTACACAAAAAAAGTTTAATTGTCCAAACTATTTAGCAAACAGTCTTTACTTCGATTTGAGCGCGCACAAAGAACTGGGTGTATTTAAAAATGTTTAAGGCTTTAACACTGCACTTACACTCACTGGCACGGATAAAATGATACTTTGGCCCGTTGGCTCATTTTCTCCCTTCTTATAGCCCCGCTGTGGTAAGGAACGTTACCCAGAAACGGAAAATTCCTACCTATACATGCCAAACTTTCTTTTCGGCTTTCCCGTATTTTCCACCGATAGTTCATACAATCATGCACTCATACATTCACACGCTTACCGCTCCACAAAACGAACACCTACACAGATACATTTGGTTCGTGCCTTGACCGCTCACACTGATGCATTCACACGTTCATAGCCTTGTACCAATACACATCAACATACATAATACAGAACAAAACAAACACATAGGTACATGGCATTCGTCAATGCTGCTAGGCTGTTAGCAACATAGTGACTGCTGCTAACAACCTGATGCCAACGCGCAACATCTCATTTCCGCTGCAACATTGTGTTCATTGTAGGTACAATGTTGTCAATGTAATGCGATGTTATATGATGTTAATGGCAACATTGCGGCTAAGGCACGGACCTGGACACAAAACACATAAACACATAGACGCATATACACTCTGCCACTCATTCAAGCCAGTATGGAGACAGGCTGTCGTTACAGGCTCGCAACCGCCGATGGTGCCTGCACTATGGAGCGTGTGCGTAAAGAATTCAAACGCAGCCTGCTAAGTATTATTTCCGCGTCCAACGTGTGGCCTCGACCCACGACTCAATGCCGGGCCTATTTTTCTTCACGCCTTTAAACTCTTGTACTGTTTAACTACGAACTAAATCACTGGGCTAATGCTGCTACTTAAACCTATATCACAGATACTACTCTACATATCTAATAGTAAATAAAATATCACAGATAAAAAAATAATAAAATAAAATAAAATAAAATAAAATATCACAGTTAGCAGAACAATTATAAAAAAAAATTATAAAATAAAATATCACAGATGGCAAAAATCAAAATGTATAAAAAAATATCACAGATCAAATAGGTAAAAGTAAATAAATAAATAAATAAAATAAATAAATGCAAAAATAATCAAATAAATAAAAAGTCAAGAAGAATCAAAATAATTTAATAAAATAATTACATACGTCAATGAGTTAATAAATAAAATACGTCATTAAATAAATAAATAGACTACGTCAATAAATAAATAAATAACATAGAACAAAAGTACTAGCACTACAAAAAACATTAAACTATTTTGCAAAAATGTCTTTAGCGTGGTATACGCCGATCTTTTTCCCATTGCTGTCGCCAAGTTCATACATTGAATTCCCTATAACGTTTAAAACAATACATTTGACTTGTTTTGGAGCTAATTTAGCGTTGTAATTATCAACTTGGGAGCTTTGTTTGAAGTTTCGGCGATATACCACTTGTCCAATCTGAAACTTTATATCCTTACTCCTGGTGTCGTAGACCTTTTTGACTTCTATCATGGGCCAACTTCAGCTCCTTCATAATCTTTTTCTTATGAGCTGCATTTTATCACCAGCCGTATCCATCTCCACGTCACCATCCTTCAATGCCGCCAACTTTCGGTATAGCTCATATGATGCAGCATGCTGTATCATAGGCATACCGAAAGTGGCATAGTATGGTGACATGTTGATGGCTGAGTGAGTAACGCTGCGTAGTGCAAATGCGGCATCGCTGACGCATTTGTCCCAGTTATTTTGGTTGCCCTTTATGAAGGACCTAATTATCTGCAGCACATATCGGTTGACTCTTTCTGCAGCGCTACCCTGAGGTGAATAAAATGCAGTTCTCACGTGTGTCGTGCCGTACTTCTCCAAAAACTCTTTGAACATTTCCGAGACGAATTGTTTGCCGTTGTCCGAATGGACATATTCGGGCACACCAAACACGTGAAAGACTTCTTTCTCTAAAAATTGTATAACCTCAGCTGAAGTGGCCCTTCTCATAGGTTTTAAAAACACAAACTTAGTAAAGTGATCTAGACAAACAAAGATATACGCGTTACCATCATTAGAACGAGGATAGGGACCCATAAAATCAATAAACAGACGTAATAAGGGCGCTCTGTGAGCTTTTGTGTGCCCATTATTGGCTGTTTATAGACATTTTGTGTTTTATTAATTCTGCAAGTTTCACACTCTTTAATATATGCGCAAACATCTGAAACCATGCCTGGCCAGTAATATATCTGACGTAGTCGGGACAGTGTCTTGTGGATGCCACCATAGCCAGCAGACGGTGAGCTTGGGACGACTCTACCAGTCCCGGTCGCAACTCCGACGGTACCCAGAGCTTCCAGGTCTGGTCCGCTAGAAGATCGTCCCCCCTGTCGAATTGCGTCCGTTTATAAATGTAACCGTCCGATATGCATACAGTCTGGTAACTTGTCTTTGTTCTCGGTCACCGTCTTTTTCAACTCCGTATACTCCTCCGACTCGAAGCACGGTGACTCGAGACATACGTCGATGGCTCTGCTTCGTCGTATTTCGTCAGTGCATCGTGAGAGTGTGTCGGGAACCACGTTTTGCGCACCTTTTCGATGTTGGATATCGAAATCATAACCCTGGAGTTTCAAACTCCACCTTGCCAACCTCCCAGAAAGATCTTTCTGATTCATGAGCCATTTGAGGCTGGCATGATCAGTTATGATGGTGAACGGGGTTCCCTCCACATAAGGTCGGGAATCTCTTCACACTCACGATAGCGGCGTAGCATTCCAGTTCGATGATGCTATAGTTCTTCTGCGCCTTATTTAATTTTGCCGAAACGTAGGCAATAGGTCTTTCGTTCTGGTCATCGTCCAACTGAAACAAAACCCCTCCAACTCCGTCAGTTGATGCATCACATTGAATATAAAATTTCCTCTTGAAAGTCAGGGTGCGTAAGCACTGGTGCAGAAATCAACCTTTGCTTTAAAATTTCAAAAGATTTCATCGCTTCGTCAGTCATAGTGAATTTCTTAATTTTGTCCTTTTTGAGGCAGTCGTGCAGCGGGGCTGCAATAGTCGCATAGTCCTGTATGAAACGTCGGTACCAGCCCGACATACCCAGGAACCGTCGTAGTTGCTTCGGGGTTTTCGGAACGGGAAAGTCCCTCACAGCCACCACTTTGTTGGCGTCTGTCTTAATACATCCATCCCCGACTACGTATCCTAAATAACGAACCTCTTTGAAAGCAAAACTTGCTCTTTTCGACATTAATTGTTAACTTAGCCTCGCAAAGACACCGAGCGACCTTTTCCAATAAACACATATGGGACTCGAAATCTACAGAACAAACTAACAAATCGTCAAGATAAACAAAAACACATTCACGTAAAGCGGCCGGAATGACCTTGTCCATGAGACGACACATTCGTTGTGCTGCATTGCACAACCCGAAAGGCATGACAGTAAATTGGTATAGGGGTCGGCCAGGGACAGTAAAAGCAGTCTTTTCTCTTGACTTCTCTCCAGAGGAATCTGCCAGAAAGCGTCCTTTCAATCGATTGCGGAAATAAATCGTGTATTTTGTAGTCGGCTGAGGATTCCATCAATGTGGGGTAAGGGGTAGGCATCCTTAATTGTTCGTTCGTTGACTTTGCGAGCGTCCAGGCACAGACGGTTTTTCGTCCCTTTTATTACCAGTGATACCGGCGAATTCCAGCTGCTGTTGGACTCCTCGATCACTCCCAAGCTTCATCATACGATCCAACTCTGCATATATTAGTTTTTGAATAGCTGGTGAAATCGGGTAATGGCGCTGCTTTACTGGCAGATTCTCGTCAACGACCTCGATGACGTGTTCCTCCTTATATGTTTGGCCTAACCCTAATACCGCGAAGGACGGGAATTGGGCCTTTACACGCTCCAACATTGCATTTTGCTCCGGCGTTAAAACGTGCTGCACAGCGTCGAAAGACAAGTCACCCTCGGCGGGCACGAGCTCCGCCACACTGGCACCATTCACACTACCACTCACACCCTTACTCACAACACTCATACCAAATGCTTGCCAAAAATCTATGCCGAAATAAACTCCTGTTGCAGATCAGGTACTATCAAAAATTCTAATTCTCTGGTCGTATTATTCCCACTCGACTGGTAACTTTATGACCCCTACCACGGCGGTTTCCTCCCCGTTCGCGGTTCGGATATTTTGGCCCCTGATTGGCACAATCAAGGCTTCCTTTCCCCGAAGGAGTGCAGCTGAGTCCTTTCCTAAGCAGTTGGCACTCGCCCCTGAGTCCAAGAGCGCCAGGACCTCGTGACCTCCTATATTAGTTTTAGCAAAAACCCTGTTATCACCTTTCACGGTGACTATGGTTGAAACAATTTTATTCTTTAGTCTTTTAAAAAATTTCCTTTTCTCCCTCATCTTTTCTATTTTCTTGAAATGTCTCTTCTTCTTCCTATCTTGCTCATCGACTCACAAAATATCCTTCGCCTAGCTTCTCATATTCTAGTTTTCGTTAGTGTAAGCTCTTCATTTCCTGCCTTTCGGTCACCCTTCCCTCTACTCTAATTACATTCTCCTTCTTTTCCTTCTTCAAAATCGTTACTGATGGGTTGCCGGGTTGCGTGTCTCCTGGCTGGAGTCCCCGGTCAACTCCGCCAGTCTCGGGTTTCCCGATTTGGATTTGAATACACAAAAGAACGAATCACTTCCACATGCAAAACATACCATATTGTGGAACGAGGACGAACATTTATTCGGTTTTTGTGCTTCTGCCGGGTTTTTCACATAGTGATCCACCGGCACACCACACGAAAAACACAACATCAAGTGGAAGGGAGAAGCACAAAAGGAATTCATAGTCGACTTAGACGTAGGACTAACAGAAGGACGAACACTATTAGGATTGGCTGGGGTTTGGTGTAGGGGTTGCGGTTGTGGTTGGGGTTGGGGTAAGATTGGAATTGGTACTGGGGTTTCGTAACAAGCGCTTCGACACTTGTTGACTCTCCTACACCTGACTGCTCAAAATCGACCTCATTAACTACCCTCGTCCTACTCTTATTCTCTTTAAGAAGTTTTTCGGCTCTCTTGCATTCCGCCTTGAGCTCCGCCAACGAGTCCATTTTTATGTCGAAGGTCAAGTTGGCCAGGTACGGTTTAAGGTCGCCCCTGATTATGCCAACCAACTCCTTTTCAGGGATTCTCTTCCGCAAACGCAATGTCATGTTATGGACTTCGGCGAAAGCTTCCGCGGGCAGCTGTTTCCTCTCCATTATTTCACGGATTATTTCATAGTCGGACTCAGAGACTTGAAGTGGCTTAGCATCTCGGCCTTCAGCTCGAAGTAGCCGAAATCGGGCTCATCTGCATGGTCCTCTAGGACCTGCCAATACCACTTCAAGGCACCGCCGGAAACCAGACTATGAAAGTCCGTGAAAAGCTGGAAGTAGGAAATATTGTGTTGCTCCCGCATGCGCTCAACACGAAAGATGAAGCTTTCGACGCTTATACCCTTATCGGTCCCATCAAATTTGATGTGCCACTTTTCTAAATCTAACTTTTTCCACCTTGGAGGGTCACTACCATCTCGCTCAGTAATCCGACTGCCACTCGGAATACGTTGCGGGTAGCAGGCTTCCCCCCTACGGTTCTGAGGCTCGGGCGTGGATGCCACAGCGGGACCGATGTCCCACCGCGTGACTGGATGCCTCCATCTCTGCCACGCGACCACCAAGATGATCGACGTTGGTCTTGATGCTCCGTACTTCACCCGCCATTTGCACCACCAAATCTTGTTGTTGCGCCATCATCGCCATCATGCGGCTCAGCTGTTCAACATTGGTTGCGTGCTCACTGGCGTCGGTGCGAGGAGCATTTAGGCCGCCGTGAACCATTGCTGGTGCGTTTCGCGATGGAACATCGCCCCCCTGTGCACCCACGTTCTCGCTATCGGACATTTGGCACACCAAATCGATTTTCTGCGAGAAATTTAAACTATTTTCCGAGTCGTTGAACGACACCCCGTTCGCGAAAGAGACCCTAAGCGGACGTTCAGGGCCAAACGATCCGAAAATCCGCGACGCGCACCTATTGAAATAGTCTGTGGGCACAAAGTCGACGGCCCTGGGAATACCAGTGTCGATTTGATTGAACACCGAACCAGCGATCTGGTTTTCTAGTGCGGCCCTCGTAACGCTCCTAGTGACTGGTCTAGCAGTGCACAGTATACCTAATCCCCCTGCAACACCATTCTCGGCCTCCTCGTCCTTGTCAGACATTCACTGTCTGAAGGAAACCCAAAAACAAAAGTAAACCCAAGTAAAATTGGAAAAATAAAAACGAATGGACTAAAAATTTTGCCCCGGACGCCCTAATGTATCCACGGGCACGATATCCCAAACTGCGAGTACCCACCGACGTTCAACTCAAATGGAAAAAAGAAGGAAAATTAAAAATGTGACCCAAAGAATTAATTTCAATAAGAACAATCTGTGTATATTTGCAGATCGAAATAGGCTTAAGTAAACATAAAACAACCAGGTAATGTGATTCAAAAAATAATAAATAATATAAAGATACCAAAAAATTCAGTTTATATGTATAAAAGCAATATGTTAGTGTGTATGTGTATGTAATTCAATTAGTGTATGTATATAAAAGGATTAAATGTTATGCCTTATATGTCATGTAGGCAGACCTAAAAAATTAACCCAAAAGCCGGAAAAAAATAACCGAGGGGTATATGTAGTTGAAACAAAAAATATTCAAATTCAAGTTGGTAAACTACGGTATAAAGGTATGAAGGAAACAAATAAAAAAAAACAAGTAAGAACGGGACTGTCTTCTGAACAATAATCTTATCCCCTTCGTAATCTCAGAATAATCGGATGTATAAGATGAGAAATAAATAGTGAACAGATCTACATACCTAAACGATTTTTAAGATAAATATAAAATAAAAAACAGGTAGGTACTTTGTGTGAGGATGCAAAGTTTCAGGTTTTTTGTGGTCTGCGTGTAAAAACTATGATTACGAATCACGTATTTCAACAATATATGACGTAAACGGAACTATTTGACGAAATAGATGATTTTGAAGCTTCTAGCCGTAAAAAAGGGGCAAAAATTACAGTTTATATGGGGTATATAATATATATACCACCGATCTCTATGATTTTTTCAGACAACAATATATGCTATATACGTAAGCGTTTCTTATCTGAACAATCGGTTGTATGAGATATATACTATATATACCACCGATCGCAATGATTTTTTCAGACAACAATATATGCTATACACGTAAGCATTTGGTGAAATTTGAAGCTTCTAGCTGTTAAAATGGGGAAGAAATTGCGCAAAGTTTCTTATCTGAACAATCGGTTGTATGAGATATATACTATATATACCACCGGTCTCTATGATTTTTTCAGACAACAACATATGCTATACACGTAAGCATTTGGTGAAATTTGAACATATCTGTCGTCAAGTTAGTCCTTATTAAGAAAAACACTGTATTTAAAATGCCTTCGTGGCTAACAATATTTATTAATAAGAATAGTTGAAATAAAGTGAGACTGTTATTTGTATAGATTTATAAATTTATGACATTTAAATGCATTAGCGCATTACCACGTTACCGAATTGGTGCTTTCTCTGAGTTCAACTGACTGTTTTTCATTCAAATGGCTCAGTCGCATTCAGAGTTGTATTTGACAGGGTTGATATATCTACGTATGTACGAAAAGTATTGCATGGTCTGGCAATCCAACGGCTGAGTTACATTCTAATCGACATTCCACCCCCTGGTGAATTCTCTGTGGGATTCACAAACTCTAAGGCGGCTAGCTTTGATGACGGACGTTTTATGATACCGTGACTAGTCTGTACGTTAGCGCTTCTGACTTGCCCGTCCTTAGCTGTGATGACGTCTAGTACGCGACCTGTTCGCCACTGACTTCGAGGCAAGCTCGGATCGCAGATGATAACAAGTTGTCCTGGCTTCAACGGCGAGGTTTCCTCTTGCCATTTTTGACGCGTTAACAACTGCGGCAAATATTCATTAATCCACCGCTTCCAAAGCGGTCCTTCAAATTCTGTGAGATTTTCCATTGCTTCATGGCGTCTGGGTTGAATTTACACATCCCAACAAAAAATGATTGGGAGTCAATGGCTCCTCGCTGTTTGGTGATAATATGTCGGTCAAAGGACGGCTGTTGATTATGTTCTCCGCCTCTATTAATACGCTGCGGAAGGTTTCTAGACGTGGAGCTTCTTCTTTAAGTACTCGCTGCAATATTCTTTTAACACACTGAACAAGGCGTTCCCAACAGCCACAAGCTGAGGGATTAGCTGGACAGTTGAAGTTCCATTCTATGCCTACTTTGGACACATCCTTTTGGATTTGGTTAAAATCAAAAAGCTGGCGGTCATTCTTCAGCTCACGTTGAGCTCCGATGAAGTTAGTGCCATTGTCGCTTCTGAGGCGAACTGGTACACCCCGACGATTAACAAAATTTCTTAAACAAAGTATAAATGCATCTGTAGATAAGTCCACAGCAACCTCTAAATGCACCGCTCTGGTCGTCAGGCACGTAAACAACGCTACCCATCTCTTTTCCTGACGGCGACCAATAGCGACTAGAAATGGACCACAATAATCCACACCCGTGTAAGAGAAAGTCGCACATATGGCGCAGACGGTCAGGTGGCAACTGACCCATCAATGGCACGGCTGGCTTGGCATTGGCACGGATACAGAGTGGACACCTCTTCTTTACTGCAGCTAATAAGGAGTGAGCCCTGGGTATCCAGAATCGTTGCCGCATTTCATTTATCGTAAGTCTACTATTCTGGTGGTGGTTCTTCCGGTGAAAGTGATCCATTACCAGTATGGCGAAGTGATAATTACGTGGAATAATTATTGGACGACGTGCTGAGTCGGGTAGGCAATATGCGGCATCGATGCGCCCATTGATACGTAAAACCGCATTCGTGTCTAGCATTGGTGTCAACTTAAACAATGAACTGGACTTCGGTAGAACTTCTTAGCTTGAAGTAAGTCGATCTCGGTGTTATAGAATTCGCACTGAACTTGTCGACATAAAGCAATTTCGGCGTTCCTCAACTCATCAGACGGCAAATCACCTGAAAGTCGTAGCCTAGACCTGACGTTGGTTATAAAACGTAATATCCATGCAACTACTCGTAGGGATTTCCCAAGTGTGGAATATTTGCGAACATCTACGAGAGAAATAACATTAATGACATGCAATTACATTTTCTTACGCTCTTCCCCTTCGAGTAGATCATAGTGCAAGTGTGTAGGTTCGACTGGCCAAAATTCCTCATTTTCATACAGGAAAGCGGGACCTGTTATCCGCCTTGAACTAGACGAAATTTGCGTTTTCATTTTTGTGGCTTCATCTGCTATGTTGGTTACTGTCGGAAGCCATCGCCATTGATAAGGATCTGTGCTTGACAAGATTTCTGAGATTCGACTGGCTACGAATTGTTTAAAATCTCTTTTTATTGATCGGATTCAAAGCAACACGGTTTTGGAGTCACTCCAGAACGTGACACTATGTATACCTCGGTCTAGGCATTTTTCCACTAACGTCCTGAGTCGGCTGCCCAGGACTGCAGCTTGTAGTTCCAAACGTGGTACTGTTGTCTCTCTTTTCGGTGCGCATCTTGATTTGGCGGCCAAAAATTTTACTTGTATATCGTTAACATGTTTAAGTCGCAGATAGACCACTGCAGCGTAAGCGGCTTCACTGGCATCTACGAATATGTGTAGTTGCAATTCCTCAGCGCTGGAGTATGCGGGCGAATAGCATCTTGGAACTGAAAAATACTTGATCTCTTGGAACGATTTCCACCTGCAACCCATTGTATGTTGAGACTGGATGACAGTTGTTCATCCCAGTCTATTTGTTGTTTCCATGTATCTTGCAAAATTAGCTTGACCCCGACGATAATGTTGGCCAGAAAACCGAACGGATCGTAAATGGCCATAGCTAATCCCAACAATTCACGTTTCGTTGGGGCCTACTGCAATCGATAACCTCGCGCGGTATTTTGTGGAATCTGAAATTAAACTCCAAAACATCATCTCTGGAATTCCAATACATACCTAAGACTTTATCGGTTGTGGGCTGACGCTCCATGGCCACTACATCGGAAGTTGTGATGGCTCCCTGGTTTAGTTCACACTGAAGCTTCTTGCAATTTGAGATGAAGTTACGCAAATGGAATCCAGCGGCCGCATTTATTAAAACAGCTTCCTTGACTACCTCTTCGGCTTCTTGTGTATGATCAAAGCTGGCGACGAGATCATCCACATACGTACTTTCTACGATAGCCTTTGCACCTCGGGGCATCCTTTTCTTGAAACTATTGGCGTTGAGATTCTTTATGTATTCGGCACAACAAGGCGAACATGCAGCACCGAATATCATTGACGACATGACATACACTTGGATCGGTTGAGACTGGTCGCCATTTCGCCACAGAAAGCGTTGCGATTGTCTATCCTCAATACGGATCTTTACTTGTGAGAACATTTCTTATATGTCGCCAGCTACTGCGACTTGACGTTGACGAAATTGGAACATGATGGCCATTAACGGCTGAGCCTGCTCTGGCCCCTTCAATAGTACTGAATTCAATGACACATTCGATGTGGATGCTGCAGCAGCAAATACTATTCGCAGCTTATGTGGCTTGTGAGGATTTACCACTCCAAAATGTGGTAAATACCAAGTTAACGGACCTTCAACTCTCAGTTCTTCGATCGTTAGAAGCTGAGCGTATCCCTTTCTTATGTATTTGTTCATCTCAGCAATGTAGCTTTCGGCATATTTATTATCTTTAGCCATTTTGTTTTCCACCTTTATGAGTCTACGCTTGGCCATTTCGTAACTTTGTGGCAACTTAATGTTATCTTTACGCCATAATAAACCTACTTCGTAACTCTTATCAATGTATTTCGTCGTCTCCTGCAGAATTCTTCTTGCTCTTAGATCATCGTTGCTCTGAAGCGGAACAGCTGAACTCTTCACTACTAGGCTTTCCAAACTGAAATATTCTTCAGCTAATTTATGCAACTGTTGAGTCGCGAATGGTTTACGAACATAAAGGAATTTAGTACTTGGAAGCTCCATGGGATGTGTTGGCCCATAAGCAACCCAGCCCAACTTAGTATTCACTGCTATTGGCCCTTTAGGGTCCGAACTAATTATATCTTTAGCTACGCTTAAGTGACTGTTATCTAAACCGATTAACAAAGTTGGTTTGACGGTTGTGTAATTGGGCATGGGCAAATTACGAAGCTGTCTGTAACAGTTTCGATCAAATGTCTGTGTTGGCAGATCTAACTGTTTAATAGTGTGCACATTTTTTAACTGAAATGAATCGTCTCGTCCCTGTCCTTGTATTTGCAAGTTCACTACCCGCGACTGCTCTGTCATTTGTTTGTTATTGTACCACTGCAAAGTGAGCGGCAGATTACGACCTTTTATACCCAAACTGTTGGCGATATTTTCTTCGAGCAGCGTTATCGATGAACCCTCATCAAACATGGCATATATTGCTATACTTTATTTGGGACCTGTAAGAATTACTGGCAATATTTTGAATAAATACTCACCATGTTGGTTATCGCGGCAATTCAAGAGATGTTTATCATTGTGGTTAACTGAAGTTGTCATTGACTCGACCTGCGTATCAGAAATAATCGGTTGATGCAGGAGAGGATGGTGCATACGCTTGCACTCCTCCAGTCCACACTCACGCCTGGATCGGCATTCACTCAAGCCATGACCTCTTTGAAGGCAACCAAAGCACAAACGGTTGTCCTTTACTAACTTCCATTTGTATTCAAAATAAGTGCCTTAAATTCTGGACATTCACTTAATTTGTGCGATTGTTTGCATTTTATGCAGTATTGTGACCGCTGTTGTTGCTCACCAAGATCTGACTCATTACTGTATAACACCCTACGTGAAGAATTTGTCATTGGGCGGCTGGACGATAATTGCATTCCCTTGACGGCTATTCGTTGATGATTGTGGCTGAGCTGCACGTAGTGAAAACGTAAACATCGATGGCATGAGGCTTACAACTTTAGCGATATCCCTCAACCAATCGCCGAATGTCTGTAGACTTGGATGTGATGATGCACCGGCTACGCACCGAGACCACTCAAACTGTTTGGAAGCTGGCAGCTCGAGGACTAGTTCCTCCAGAAGCATTGGGTTATACAAATGTTGTTCACACTGAGATGATTTTAAAAAGGCGACAATGTTCTGAACTTGATTGGAGAAATCCAAGATTTGTTCAAGATGACTGTCAGTTATATTCGGAAATTGTTGAATTTTCCTCATTTGTACTCGAAGCAATAATTCAGGTCTTCCAAAATTAAATTGCAATTCTTCAATGACCTGTGGCACGTTATTAGGGTAAATTAATAAAGATGATATAAGACGTTTTGCATTACCTTGTAATGCCCTTTGAAGTCTCATTAAATTTTGACGATTGTTGTACCCAAACTCCCTAGTTGTATCATGGTAACAAGCACTGAATAGAGGCCAATCCTTTGAGTTACCATCAAAGTAAGGAAGCGGATACAATTTAGCAACTATATTATCTACATATGAAATCACACCATTGTGTGAGACGTTTGACGGTTGTGGCAAATACTGTGGACGTTGTGTGCCCGGCGAAGGTATATTCATATTTACTATACCCGAATTTGTCTCCGACGGAGATATATTCATATTTACTATACCCGAATTTGTATGCGTTGATTGCAAGTGCAACTTGTTCTCCATTAGTAATTTATTTGACTGTTCTGCTGTTTTTTCTGTGTCTGCACGAACGATTCCATTTCCCTGTACTTGCTCTTCTGACGTTGACGCTGCAGCGCTGTTTCTATCACCCATTCTGATTGCGCTACGAATTTGTTCGTTGTCACGGCGAAGTTCATTTACTTTGTCATTTAATAAGTTTATGCTTGCTAACAATGCGCCAATATGTTCCTGAGTAACTCCAGAACTCGCTGCACAATCACCGTCTGTTTCCATAGGAGAATTTTCAACTATTGTATTATTTAAGCTTGAACGATTGGACATTTCTTCTTTTTGTGTATTACTTGTGTATGATTCTTTTTTGTTTTTCTTTGTTTTGCTTCTTGTAAGCATTTACAATACTTATATACTAAGTGTGAACGAGACGACTATACTATTTATGGCCGCAAATAATTTGTGTAGTTGACGGTGACTAAGAGCGAGACGACATACTATTTATGGCAACAAATAATTTGTGTATTTGACGGCGACTAAGAATATTAAATTCAACTGACGAGTTCACTGAAACTCTTTAAACTGCGAAAGTTACGCACATCGACTGCTACTGAAGTTGACGGAGGCAGAATCCACTGTTGACTCTGCTGACGGCAATATTTGTATGCTTACGAATTCACTGAAATTCGGTGTTGTTAAGCGAGACTTACTGATGCTGCTACTGAAGCAACTAATGGTGACATGTACATATGTGAGTACGCTGACTGCGATCAAAGCACGATGATTCCTGTTAGCTGCTACTGAAGCAGATATTGTACAAAGCGAAATATGATGCAATGTTGGTCGAAATGTATTCACCAATGACGATTTATTAAAAATGCGTGTTAAATTTTGTCTCACTAACGCAGAAAGCAATTCGGTAAACTTAAATGTCGTCAAGTTAGCCCTTATTAAGAAAAACACTGTATTTAAAATGCCTTCGTGGCAAACAATATTTATTAATAAGAATAGTTGAAATAAAGTGAGACTGTTATTTATATAGATTTATAAATTTATGACATTTAAATGCATTAGCGCATTACCACGTTACCGAATTGGTGCTTTCTCTGAGTTCAACTAACTGTTTTTCATCAAATGGCTCAGTCGCATTCAGAGTTGTATTTGACAGGGTTGATATGTCTACGTATGTACGAAAAGTATTGCATGGTCTGGCAATCCAACGACTGAGTCACATTCTAATCGACAATATCTAAACGATTTTTAAGATTGAAACGCTAGCCTTGCCGTTCCTCAGATTATAGCTCATAGGATTGGCAGAGCCAACAATTCCTTATTTTTGTTGTAGCGACCGCGTCTACTCTTCCAAATGGACCTGTCCAATGATTAGGACGAGAGTCGCACACAGAATTGTAGACAATCGAATAAAAACGCGTGTACTAATATTTCGTTTGTATGTATGCTTTGACCGCGTCTACTCTTCCAAATGGACCTGTCCAATAATTAGGACGAGAGTCGCACACAGAATTGTAGACAATCGAATAAAACACGTGTACTAATATTTCGTTTGTATGTATGCTTTATTGATGCTAGTTGACCAAAGCAATATTGGACGAACTAACAGGTAAGGCAGTCAAACGAGAATGGCTGTCAATTACATTGCTTACACAGTATTTATAGGCGATCATGACGATGCTGATCGTCAGTGATGCATTTTTAAGGCATTACTGTGCGCAGCACAGAGTGGTATTTTCACAAAACATTACAACGAGTCTACATGTAAAACATTGAACATAGCATTTATCGTATACTACAAGTAAAATGAAACAAATATCATTGATGACATTAATCATGGTTGTTACAGTCTCCCCCTAGGATACAGAAATCGACCCGATGATGTATCCTATTTATTGGTCTTTCGAGGACGTCCTCGGCGTCTTATCATGTTTACCGGAGCTTCGGGAACGTTGACAGAACTACGATATGGTGTCAGTGATGATGCATGGTATGTACCCAGTGGATACTGGAGATTGTCCTCATGAGCAATTACGTAGGAGGTAGAACCTTGTTTGTCAATAATTACGTAAGGCCCATCTCGTCGTGGAATAAATTTTGATGTTATACCCTTTGCAGCATTACTCAAAATATGAGTGGTCACAAGCACCTTAGCTCCAATTTCTAAACCTTCACAAGGTGGCCTCGACAACATGTCTGCCACAACATTTATTTTTCCAGGCTTATAGTCAATATTTAAATTATATGGTTGGAGGAGTAATGCCCATCGGGCTAGGCGTCCGGTGGTGACTTTAGCGTCATTAACCATTTAAGCGGCCGATGGTCCGTGATGAGTTTTACCTCGGATCCTTCAATGTAGCCACGATACTTTTGGACAGCCCACACTATGGCAAGAGCTTCCCTCTCAATGGTAGAGTAGTTTTGCTCTGCTTTTGTTAAGAGTCTACTCGCGTATTCTACGGGGTGTTCATCCGGACCCTCCCCCTGGATCAAAACTGCTCCTAATGCGTAACCGCTAGCGTCGGTTTTTATGATGTATGGCATGTTTTCGTCGATTTGTTTTAGGATAGGCGATGTTATCAACAGCTGCTTTAGCTTGTCAAACGCCGCTTGTTGTTCATCTGTCCATACCCAAGATGCATTCTTTTTAATCAGCTGTGAAAGTGGTTTTGCAACATCCGCGAATTGGGGTACGAAACGCCTGTACCACGAACACGCTTGGAGGAAACGATAGTAGCCCTTTTACATTTTTAGGAGGATTACGCAGAGATATTGCGGCGACCTTTTCTGGATCTACTCGTATGCCATCTGACGTTAAGATGTGCCCTAGGTACTTAACTTCGCGGCAGGCAAACCGGCACTTCCTTTTATTGACCTTAAGACCAAATTGCTTAATTCGATCGAAAAGCATATTGAGCTCTCGAAGATGCTCTTCGAAACTGACCGAGCATAGAATTATATCGTCCAAGTATGCAAATAAAGTTACGTTGTTTAGAGACGTTTTGAGTCGATCAATCAACCGCTGAAACGTTGCTGGCGCATTTCGTAGACCAAAAGGCATGCGTGTGAACTTATACATACCAAACGGCGTAACGAACGCGGTCTTGTCCTGGTCTTCTTTCTTCACACCGATTTGCCAATAGCCAGCCTGTAGATCCAACGTTGACATAAAATTGGTAGCTTTTGCTTCATGCAGCAAGTCGTCAACCCGTGGAAGAGGATACCGATCCGGCTTGGTAATGGCGTTTAACTCTCGGTAATCGATGCAAATACGTATGTCGCCTGATTTCTTGGGCACGATAACCACAGGTGCTGCCCATGGTGATTCGCACTCTATGATAACACCAACCCTCAGCATTTCGGTTATTTCTTTCTTTAATAGAGCCTTTCGGTGCGGTGCCAATCGATATGGTGGCAAAGCGGTTGGCAGATGTTCGCCTGTATCGATGCTGTGCACGGCAAATGGTGTTGCGCATGTTGATTCTTCGAATACTTCATTATGCTGAGATAGTACCTTTTCCAGCTCAACGCTCTGTTGCATAGTTAGATCGCAAACATCTGTCTTACTTTTAACACTCAATTCAAGGGAGTTCAACGAGAAGAAGTTCTCTTCGCAAAACTTTTCATAGCCGCTAATCTTTACCTTTATTGGATGTGCAAATAGACAAGATGTATTCTCGGGCGTAGATTCGCCAACTGGGAGTGAATTCTGAAATATTCGCTGTACTAAACCTGGAGAGTAGTCGTTGGAATTTGAACGTTTCTCTTTTACTGATGGCCCATAGTTTACTTCGGGACATATTTCTGGAGAATCGGCATCGTCGATGTTAGTATCACGCCTTATGACGTAGCTTACGAAATTTGAATATTCGTTTAGAGCCTTAGTTCGAGGCGATTGCCGATTGCTCGTTACCACATGCGCACCAGCTATGTCTATAGCAAACGGTAGACTACTCCCACTTGGAGCGGCGAAATCATATTTTATATATATCATTTTATATACCATCATATATATATTATATATATCACCGATCTCTATGATTTTTTTACACAACAATATACACTATATACGTAAGAAATCGGTGAAATTTGAAGCTTATAGCTGTTAAAATGGGGGTAGAAATTGCGAAAAGTTTCTTATCTGAACAATCGGTTGTATGAGATATATACTATATAAGCAACCGATCTCTATGATTTTTTCAGACAACAATATATGCTATATATGTAAGTATTCGGTCAAATTTGAAGCTTCTAGCTGTTAAAATGGAGCTAAAATTGCGAAAATATATATATATACTATATATACCACCATATATATACTATATACCACCGCTATTTATGATTTTTTCAGACAACAATATATGCTATATACGTAAGCATTCGTTGAAATTTGAAGCCTTTATCTCTTAAAATAGGGCAGTAATTACGAAAAGTTTCTTATCTGAACAATCGGTTGTGGGGGATATATACTATATAAACGACCGATCTCATCAATTTTTTCAGGCAACAATATGTGCAATATACGAAATTATATGGTTAAGCTTGAAGCTTCAATTTATTTAAATTTATTTATTTATTTATTTCAGTCATCGAACAAGATTTCTTACAGACTATGATCATGTTTAAATATTTAATTAAATATGTGCTTAACTTAGCTTGGTATTTGCGGAGCGAATGTGTTACGCAGGCGAATGATTCTGGCTATCGGTTCATTATAAGAATAAAGCGACTTATGTGAACCCTCAGTAAACTTTCTGGGATTTCTGGATTAATATTAGATTCCTGTACTTGAAACAGAATAAATATATCTGGGCAGTCAATATTGCCAGATAAAATATTGTAGGCAAATAACAGCGACAGATATGACCTTCTGTTCGCAAGAGATTGTAAGCCAAGGAGTTTCCTCCTTGAGGCGTAACTTGGAATGTCATTTTCGATAAACACTCTTTTCATAGCAAATCTGGTAAATTTCCTCTGGATCATCTCTATTTTATCAGAGTACTTTGTGTAGTATGGGTTCCAAATGATCGCCCCATACTCTAAAATACTCCGTACCAAAACAATATAGAGTGTTTTCAGAGTCATAGGATCCTTAAAATCTTTGGTGTTCCTGATTATGAAACCCACCATCGAGTACGCTTTAGACGAGACTGAATCAATATGTTTAGAAAAAGTTAATTTTGTGTCAACGATAATTCCTAAATCCTTAATTTCGGATTTACGCAACGCCATCCAGAGAATAGTTGAAAGTATAGATATATGCGCGGCGGCAATAAGAGAGAACGCAGCACTTGCTAATGTTTAGGCTTAGGTTATTGATGGTACACCAATTTAAGAAAATGTTTAAGTCTTGCTGAAGTTTTTGGCAATCGATAAGGCTGTTAATATTGAGGAATATTTTGACATCATCTGCGAACATTAAGCACTTTGACGATATGATATGCGACGGTAAGTCGTTCACGTAATTCCAGAACGAAGACGGATTGAGTTTCAGGCTATCTTCAATTTTGGTTATATATTGATTAAAGAGATATTTATGAAGTCTGTCAAATTCGCTGAGTAAGATATGAAAAAAATCCTCTTTTTCTGAAAAATCGGTGTATGGAGGATATATGCTATAGTGTTTCGATCCGGCCGGTTCCCACAAATGTCTAATCGGACACCCAAATACATCCGGTCACCAAATTTTATCAAGATATCTCAAAAATTGAGGGACTAGTTTGCATACTGTAGCATTATGCGTCATGCTCACCTATGCAATACATTTGCGGCATTACGCACCATGAACTTCTATGTCAATACATTTTTGTAATAGCATAATCATATTACAATATTATGCGACATAAATTACATTGACCTAACACAGCGGTTCGCTAACATCAATGGAACGCAGAATATGAAACCTTTGTCAGTTCACACCTAACAAATTCTGCTTAGTCACACACTCCGGTCAATACACTGCCGATCGTCAATGTTAGTTTGTCGCCAAAATATTTACACACAAACAATAACGTGAATTAACCAAATATTCACATACAAACATTTTACATGAATATCACTCTGCTGACTTTGCATACAAATCTACATGTACGCATAGTACTAATACAAATCTACATGTATGCATACCACTATTACAAATGTACATATTTTAGTTTGTTAGTATTAGGATAATTATGAATGTGTAGGTTAAGAAATTATCTATAAAAGAGAAAGAATTTTTTCAATAAAATCAAATATTGTCAGAAATTGAAGCTGAACCTTTCGTCTCATTCATTTTAACTTTTCATGGCGATCCTGCCAGCTTGATCAGAAATCAGCAAAAACTGCTAAAAGATCTTGCTGGAGGAAAAGATCCTGCCGGTTTTATCTGCAATAAGCATAAGATTTGCTGACCAAGCAAATATCGCTTAAAAGATTTAGCTGCTCAGAGATCCTGCCCAGGAAATTTTAAAAACAAAGTATAAAAGTTAATAATTTTACCATCCGCGCAAAAGTTGAATTTTAAAGGATCTTGAAATAATAAGCAAATACAAAGGATTACAATGGCTATCGCAGCACAAATACAATAACAGCAAATCAAATATCAACATGGGAGGCAATGTTATCAACAAAATAACGAAGAAACAAATGCAGAAGGCAAATAACATTGAGGAACAAAATTAGGCAACAGCAGTGACCAAGTATGAATATAACATAAGGCGAAGTGGAATAAACGGATTTAAATGACATATTTAGAAAAAGCAACCAAGGATGAATAAAGCATAAGGCGAAGTGGAAATAAACGGATTGAAAGAACACATTTTAAACAGCAATATTCTGAAGGACCAATTGGTGGCATGATTGGCTGAAAGCAGTACTAATAAGTATATTTAGAAATAAATTGGGCGGCCTTTATGAACGCTAAGCCATTAGCAAGAACGAAAGTTTTTGCTTAGGATTTTTTTTCTTCATCTATCTAAGTAGGAATAAAATTAAAATGTATTATTTGAAAAGAAAAATTTAAATATTAAAAGCTAAAGAAAATTTATCGATGAAAATGACATAGAAATTAATACTTTGTAAATTGATAATAATGAAATGCTAAAATTTTTTTTAAGTTAAACAAATTTTTCCAGGTAAGAATAAAAAGTTTCTTATATGGTAATAAAGTTAACTAGATAACAAGTAAAATGGAATGTTTAATACATTTTTTTTAAACAGTCAGTTAACTTCCGATAATTCATCTATCCCTTTGGAAAAAGCCCATAGGACATTTTATAAATTTTTTACAATGGAAAGGGACTTTCCAGATTTCCCGCTCCAATGGTGGGACGAAAATACATTAAACACTAGGGACCTAAAAAAGGAATTAGAAGGGTTAAAGAAATGGTGATTAATAATAGGAATGGAAAGGGAACCCACAATAGAAGATATAATAAATCCTACAACCAAGGAAGAAGAAATAATGAGAATGATTAGGAGAGTGTTCCCCAAAAATGCTAAATGTTAAGCTATAGTAAGTAGCACCTAATAATTTTTTTTCTCTGAAAATTAAAATTAATTTTAAAATTTTTTTTTATAAACTATACTACGCTAATAAACCTAATAAAAATATAGGATAAATAATAACATCAAAATTTTATTAAAAATTAAACTAAGTTCATTTCTCAGAAAGATAATTATAGAAAATTTTCAGCATGGATTGGTGGAAAAAAATAGCCCAAGGCATAATGATAGCGATAGCTGGTTATGAATTCGGTAAAGAAACCTCTGAAGAGGAAATAGTTGAGAACAAATTGATAAAATATGAGCCACAAGCCCAAGAGGGCACAAAAACTACAGACATTTGGCTAGGTGCTTTAATATGCACGATAGGGCTATTTATCATAGCGATAGCCGCTATACTTAAAAACTATATGAAATTTAAATATAGGCAAATGAATAACGTGCAACAGCGCGTCTAAAATTTTTTTTCTTCTACCCAAGTTTCCAAACTCAAAGCTGAGGAAGAGCAATAAACAATTGAAGTAAAATCTCAAATAATAAGTCTCAAAATGTCACAATCGACAGTAAAGGCAGCCCTGCCTAAATCGAACATCAAATCCAAAAATTGCATAACACCTCTGAATGCTCCTGACAAAATAGTCATGAAGCAATAGGAAATTCTAGGACAGTGGAAGTAAGCAAAACCTAAAGAAAAAAACCAATATTTTACAAACAGCCCATAACAACAAAAAAAAGAAGAGAATGAAGAAAAGTCACAAAGAGAACCTATAAAATATAAGTGAAGCGCTATATAAATTTGCAGCAAGAAAACATGTCGCGCTCTAAAATGGTAGCGTAAGAAATACAACAACCTGATTGTAGATGATAAAATTGACTTAGGACAATTACTATCAGGCTGTACGTTGTACAGGACTTGGTATTTATAAGGAAAACACAGTTGCCCTGAGCGACAAATAGGTGGGAAATGATTGATTATTTACTCGAGTAGGCAAAGTTAAAATAATAATTGATAGTTCTCTAAGATCAAATAGATGCATTAACCAAAGAGGTTGTGCATGTGACAAATCCCGGTATAAAAATAAAAGTTAATTCTTCATAAAAGTCATGACGATTCTGTCTTGGTGGCCGCCGCAGAAATCGCATGACAATAAGATCAAAAATATATTGCTGGAAAATATGAAAATATAAAAGATCATTTAAAGATACGAAACATTTTTGCATCCACTGTACCTTCCCTCTACCCCATTAGCTGAACTACTAATATTATAAATTACCTTGCTCTTTCACCAGCTACAACCACTAATTTTCCGAATAATTGGCTAGAATTTTTTTATTATTGGTTCTAAGTTTAATATGACCCAAATGAAATTAAATAGAAATGAAAATCTTCATTTAATAAAAACAGTAAAGAAATCTAATTATGATAAAATAGCTACAGTAAGGAAATAAAAATAGGAAACTTAGCGTTAGTTAGACAAGAAGCAGCTCATAAGTTTTACATAATAGAAAAAATAATTTTACTTTAGCCAGAGGTGAAATAGGAAATATTTACAAGAAAATATTTTTACTCTAACCCTCGGTAGAATAGGAGAAGCCTCTCGTAAGATAAGCAATAAAAATTTTTACGTTAGCTTAATACATAGAATTTCGATAGGAAAAATAGTGTTGCATAATTTACTAAATAGAGATAGTACAAACAAAATAAAAGAAATAATAGTCCATAAGAAACAGGCTTAACCCCGTTTAAAACATCTTTTGCAAATAATCATTTCAATTACTCGGTTAATTAATAAAAGCTTCTAGAAACCAAGCGGATTTTAGGTGGGTCGACACATTTAAAATCCGGCTGTAAAATAAGTAAAATATAGAAGACAAATAAAATCCCATAAGTAAAATAAATAAAAATAAGTAAAATAATCGTTAAATTTAAAATTTTTGAAAAAAAAAGATTTGTACGAAACAAAAAAATATATATAAACAAAATGTAAAATAATAAAAGTATGAAGGTCAGCATATTGGAAACAAAGTACACAAACTATTTCACTATAATATCAAGTTACAGTAAAATACCAAAATCATTTAAAATTAGAATCATTTAAAATTCGAACAAAGAGTCTTTTACAATTGTTCACAAAAAATTATATAATCCTCTTTTCTAAGGCGGATGGTGTAGCATTATTCTTCATGCCGACCTATGCAATACATTTGATGAATTTCATATCAAAGGCTAAAAAAAACGTACATTTTGAACCCGACCCCCTCAGAATTGATGAAATTTTACACGGGGTTTACATCTTACTCACCCAAAACATAACCTCATTTTTTGAAATTGCATTTTCGAAAAATTGTGGGCGTGGCAAGGTATCGAAATATCCGAAAATATTAGAAAAATGACGATAATAGGTACTTTTAAAGTGTGATTACTACGGAATGGCTTTACCGATCTTCATACCATTAGAAAGGTATGAAATAAGCTTTCAAAAAATACACTGTAAAAATTTTTAGTACACTGAAAAAAAAATTTTTTTAAATAAAATTTAACACTGAAAGAACACTTCCAAGATCAAGCGACTTGAAAAATAAAATTTTATTTTAGAAAGGTCTATTTAATATATAACATATCTGAAAACTAAATGGGGTTTTTTTTAATTTTTTTAAGTAAATGCATCTCTTGGTTACTTTCTCATATTTGGATATCACGCGTAAATTAATCAACCAATTTGAAAAATTTTATACCGTTAGAAAGGTATTAAAATCACCTTTGAAAACATATACTTTAAAGATTCTATATTACACTGAAAAAAAAATTTTTAATTTTTTTCAAAATTTTTTTTTAAAACTGGGAAAACACTTCAAAGACCAAGCGATTAAAAAAAATTTTTTTTAGAAAGGTAGATTTTAATATATATAACATATCTGAAAACTAGAAGGGTGTTTTTTTCTTTTTTTTTAATTTATTTAAGTAAATGCATCTCTTGGTTACTTTCTGATATTTTGATATCACGCGTAAACTAATCAACCGATTTCAAAAATTTTTATACCGTTAGAAAGGTATTAAAATCACCTTTGAAAACATATACTGTAAAGATTCTATATTACACTGAAAAAAATTTTTTTTTATTTTTTTTCTACATTTTTTTTTCAAACTGGGAAAACACTTCAAAGACCAAGCGATTTAAAAAATTTTTTTTAGAAAGGTCGATTTAATATAAAAACTAGAATGGTGTTTTTTTTCTTTAAAAAAATTATAAGTAAAACCATCTCTTGTTAATTTTTTTTTATTTTGCTATTATTGTGTGACAAAAATGGTACCTAGCTATACTTTGGAAGTTATACAGATACACATACTATGACTAAGTATTCTAATAGATTCGAACAAGAATCGTATCATCAAAATTTTTCAGACACGCACAATAAATAGACATACACTTGATAAAGTTAATTTTTTATTTTTATTTATTTAGATTTAATATACAACTTTGCGCAGCTCATACTGCTGACTTTCGGAATATTTGCTTACTTACTAGTTTGTTCAGGTAAACTACGCCTGTCCATGCTAGAGCTTTTGACGTCCGAAAACTTTGTTTTATTTTTTTGTATATCTTTGCTAATTTTTATCAATTCGTAAGATAAATCATGCCAAAAATGTCTTTAATTTCCTTAGATGTCATGTTGTTTGGTAATCGAGATAATATTTTTTGCCAATATTTGAGCAGTTGTCGATTTGATATTTCATGTTCTCCAAAATTGTTCGTAGTAAGCTTTCATCTTTTTAGGTCTTCTGATAAAGCTGAGAGTGAACCACCTTCAAGTAAATCCGGAATACTTTGCGCAATTTGCTGTGTGTGCAGTATGAATCGCCTTTCTAAATATTTTCGCTTCATTGGCGATGGATGGCTTTCAAGATGAGGAATAACATGCTTATTTATATTGTCGACGAGTTCGTTGCGTTCGAGTGATTTAGTATAGCTGCTGCATTTTGGAACTTCCTATATTCTTGATACAATTCACCGCTAGTCAAGATTTCTTGTGCCTCTTCACTTTCGTTTCAGTAGAACGCTGATATCAGCAATCTTGATAGCATCCTTAAGTTTAAAGCGACAACTTTCGAAAATACGGCAAACGATGAATGTCGGAGACTGCAGGAAAATGCTCAGATATCAGCACTGCTTCGTTTAAGCTAATGTTTCGAAGTTGAGAGGAACATTTTCTTGATAGCTGCACACATCTGTATTTCTTAGTAGGATTCCATATCAATGCCTAGTTTCGTTCTGGTCTGTGTCTGTCCCGTTGTGTTGTTTGTTATAGTCCATGGGTGCTGTGGCAGGTAATGTCAATCTATGTGTCCGTGGTAGGTAACGATAATATGCGTGTGTGTGTGCGCGGTACTGATACGTCCGAATTGTTACCTTTCCAAGGGTTGTTTTTGTAGGTATCTAGACATACCGCTTGTTAGCTAAGCGGTAGGTTGAGGTAGGTAGAAATCGGTGATTTTTGCCGTTTGGTAAATTTTTCGTTTTTTGCTTGTTCATTGTTACGTGTTTGGTTGCTGTACCTTCTGGCTTGTGCTGTTTTTGTAAACTAGTTTTAAGGGTTCCCAATATTTCGTCAGAGATAGTGTTGGTTTGTTCGTTTATTATCCTGCCGTCAATGTTTTTAACTTGTATATGTCCCATGTTCTCAAGTACATTGAGCCGCCGACCTTTTCCCTTGTACGTGAAGTATTCGAGCCGTGTTTTGATGTAGCTGGGGTGCGCACCCCACTGGAATAAAAATTTTTTACAGGTATTTTTCAAAAGGTGATTTAATACCTTTCTAACGGTATACAAATTTTTGAAATCGGTTGATTAGTTTACGCGTGATATCAAAATATCAGACAGTAACCAAGAGCTGCATTACTTAAATAAATTACACACCCTTCTAGTTTTCAGATATATTATATATATAAATCTACCCTTCTTAAAAAAAATATTTTGTTTTCAATCGCTTGGTCTTTGAAGTGTGTTTTCCAGTTTGAAAAAAAAATCTTAGAAAGAAATTAAAAAATCTTTCAGTGTAATATAGAATCTTTACAGTATATGTTTTTTGAAAGGTGATTTTAATACAATGTTTCTAACGGTATAAAAATTTTCAAATTGGTGATTAATTTACGCGTGAAATCCAAATATGAGAAGTAACCAAGAGATGCTATTTACTTAAAAAAATTAAAAAAAAACAAAAAAACCCCATTTAGTTTTCATATATTAAATAAACCTTTCTAAAATAAAATTTATTTTTCCAAGATCGCTTGAAAAATTGTGAGCGTGGCAATCAGGTATCGAAATATCCGAAAATATAGAAAAATGCACGATAATAGGTACTTTAAAGTGTGATTACTACGGAATGGCTTTACGATCTTCATACCATTAGAAAAGGTATTGAAATAAGCTTTCAAAAAATACACTGTAAAAATTTTTAGTACACTGATTTTTAAATAAATTAAAACTGAAAAAACACTCAAAGATCAAGCGATTTTTGAAAAATAAAAATTTTATTTTAGAAAGGTCTATTTAATATATATAACATATCTGAAAACTAAAATGGGCTTTTTTTATTTTTTTAGTAAATGCATCTCTTGGTTACTTTCTCATATTTGGATATCACGCGTAAATTAATCAAACAATTGGAAAAAAGTTTTATACCGTTAGAAAGGTATTAAAATCACCTTTGAAAACATATACTGTAATAGATCTATATTACACTGAAAGAAATAAATTTTTTTAATTTTTTTCTAAATCAAAATGGGAAAACACTTCAAAGACCAAGCGATTAAACAATATAAAATTTTTTAGAAAGGTAGATTTATATATATAACATATCTGGAAACTAGAAGGGTGTTTTTTTTCTTTGTTTTAATTTATTTAAGTAATGCATTCTTGGTTACTTTCTGATATTTGATATCACGCGTAACTAATCAACCGATTTCAAAAATTTGTATACCGTAGAAAGGTATAAAAATCACCTTTGAAAAACATATACTGTAAAGATTCTATATTACACTATAATTTTGTCTACATTTTTTTTCAAACTGGGAAAACACTTCAAAGACAAGCGATTTAAAAAACAATTTTTTAGAAAGGTCGATTTAATATAAAAACTAGAATGGTGTTTTTTCTTTTAAAAAAATTATAAGTAAAACATCTGTATGATACCATCGACACGAGTGTATCTGTGTAATCACAGTCATAAGGCGATAGTAGAGGCAAGGCTGTGGCAAGGGCTGCATTGACCACGGGTGTGTGCACTGGCGTTTAGTTTATGGACACGGAGCTTCAATGCGTCGTGGTATTTACGATTAACGCGATCAATACACCGCCTTGCCTTCTGTATCGTCCATGGCCAAATCAGGATAATTATATTTGCACACACAGGGACTTTCAAAAGCACAAGAAGAAAACAACAGCAATGGATAGCCGCAAAAGTGCATTGCTTGCCACATTCGGTAATATGACCCTGCACCACTACGTCCCAGGCCAGGCAGCTCATTAGAGAGATAGTGGTGACTGCCCCTGAACCCGCCCTACATTGGCTCTTGCTGTGTTTATTGAGGCACCAAGTACGTTACCTTCAACACCCTACATGTCTCAACCCAATAAAAAAAACAATAGCTGTCCATTATTGTTATTAATTATTATCACATAAAATCAAATCCATTTTTCTATTGACAAATGTTACCTTAAGTTCAGTCAGGCATACTCAGACTCATGAAATTTGTGTATGTATCATATTTTGCACATAAAATTGACTTTATATAGGATCTTCAGAAGAAAATTTACAATAGGGTGAACTATAATTAGCCACACACAACACTCACGTGTATCTCTAAATTTCTAATATTAATGCTATATGTGTGAAACTTGTAAAATGTACATATGTATGTAAGTACACCGGCACGGTGCTACGTACGTATCTTAGTATGAAAGAGGATAGTCAACTATAACCACCAAAATATAGATGTGCGAATCCTAATTTGCAATAAGCTAAAATCATATAGGTTGAGCAAAAAATGATACGTGCCTACATTTTATACATAGTATATACGTACAGGGCAAAAAAAATATATGTGGATATATAGGAATATCATATGTATATAAGTATTAAAGTAAATATTAGTAACATATAGAATACTATAAGATAGTAGCATATGTATACAATAGTATATGGTCAGAGAATATAACTCCGTATTGAGCACCCTATCCTAGCTCGAAGGCCTTCTCGCTGGTCTAATGTGTGAAAATTTGAAGAAATAGTGCTCGGGCTAAGAAAAATAAATAATATCACTTAAACACATGAATGACTAACCTACGGACAATCTCATGTTGTAGTAGCAAATACACAATGCGAATAATCACAACAAGAGCAAGGTTGGCACACTTCATACACTCTCTCTCAAACATGTGTTCACCGCTTCTCTTTAGCTAAATATATCTCATTTGCGTACATGTTTGAGAGTGATTGTACATCCAACTAACGAGATAGCAGGTAATATACTGCTGTGGCTTAGCACCAACATTCTTTAACTTGTAATTATGTACAGTCATGATTATGACTCAATTCAATTTTATGTTACCAAATGTTACTAGTAGGTCGTCACCTAAAGATCTACTTTGTTTCCTACCTAATATGTGGGTCATTTTACATATTGTTTCACAAAAATATTTATGGGTTGTTCTTTCCTTGTCTCTGATGTAAACTATGTGCAGCTTGATTCGGTTAGCAACAAATCTTATCAAATTTCTATGTAATTTACTTAATTCTGCTCTTCTTCTCTTCTTTGTTGTCTGTTTTGTTCGAGTTGGATCTCCGCATGCGTTTCCTTCGTTTAACTCCATTTGGTCTTTTATGGAAATTTCGGTTTGCAGTGGTTTTTAGAAACACTTAATCGATTGATTGTATGTACTATAGGTGGAAATGTTATATGCTGCATATGTGAACCCTATAGCGTAAGTGCTGCTACATCGGATTCTGGGAATGGTGGACACATCCTGCGGGGCGAATGACAAGAGGGCGGGGCAGGGGTGCTGTTGTGGCCCGCATCAAACGACCCCACAAGCACGATGACGCAAAAAGTGAGTCGGTGAGTGTGGAGTAAATCTGTGTGGAAAGATAGACCACACCACAGATCTTAGCAGAGAGTAATAGCATGCTTGTTTTCCTTTTTGTGTTTTTTTGTATGTTGCTCCGTTGAAAATCTAAGGCGGCATGCGAATATTTCTATATTAAGGGAATGTTTTTACACTATGAAGTGTCAAGGAATACAATAATAAAAGGCAAACTGCAATATAGATATATAGCATAGGTATGCGTTTCAGCACTAAATCTGGCCACTTACGACGCATACGTGAGTTCAGGCGAGGATATGAATAAATATATTGTTTGTTAATTTGCTTTCTACTTAGACTGTAAACCATATCTACTCCGACTCAACGTTTAGATGAACAAGGTCCCTTTTCGTTACATACTTATTTATTTGTTCTTTTTAAGCGCATGATGTGATCGGTCCTCGATCTCAGCAGAAAAGAATATGAGATTATGTTGCGGAAGTCGGTAGTGGACCCACATGCTGGATATAAGATGTCGATTAAACTAAGTTCAAAATCAGCCGTGTTTGTGACATAAACTGTATATATCATGGGTTTTGGAGTGGAAACCGTGGTGGTGTATGTAGAAATAATAGACAGAATACTATTTTTTAAAGCAAAAAATAAGATATAATGTATAGTTATGAAGAATGAATTTGCGGCTCTGTAGTACGGCACTATGCATCCCCCATCACAGAGAGTGTGTGGTACGGTGTGCCCTAGTTATATAGTTGATATCTGTGCCACTGTGATACATACCTCTTTCCACCACGATATCGCGTGTCCTCTAACTCGTACATGACAATTGCCTTTCATCGCTAATCACTTACTATTACAAATTTTGGCGCAAGTTCGCTGAAATGACTTGAAGCAGCGCTTCGGACGACAAAATTGCGCCGAAAA
>JARSSU010001405.1:0-22001 GCA_029619165.1 Eurosta solidaginis | reverse complement strand
TAAGGGGAACTGCAAGTAAATTCGTTACAATATTTTTATTAAGCCATGTCCGTCCGTTGACATGATTGCTTGAGTAAATCTTCAGATATCTTTCCTAAATTTGACCTACAGACCAACTTTCAGCCAAGCTAGATTGGTAATAAAAATGGCGAAATCAGACGATAACCACGCCCACTTTTTCGATATCGAACATTTCGAAAATGGTACGGAGATTTTGCATGTATATTCATTTTATGAAAATTAACAAAATCTGTTTAGCGCCACGCCCACTTGAAAAAATCTCTATAGAAATTTCGAAAAATGGAAAAATGTTTAAAAACATTACTAAAGATACATATGGTTGAATTTGTTGGTTGACGAAAAAAATTTTTTAAATTTTCCAAAAATGGGAGTGGCACTAAAAACTTTTAGAAGAATTATATTTAAAAGTGTTTAACCCCTAAATACTGGCATGCATTACTATTATGTAAAGAAATTGTGAAAATAAACGAAATGGTTGGCGAGCACTCCAATTCAAAACAAAAAGCGAATGGAAAATGCCAGATATCGAAAAAAATGCGATATGAATGTGTTGAAACTTGGTATGCTTAACTTTATGACAAAAGTGGAAATTTTTTTGAAATAGCCAAGTCACCGCCCACATTAAGAAGGTGATCAGAAACCATTAAAGCCACTGCAATTTCGCAGAACTATGGTTCTTGGTGTTATATTTAAATCTGAGGAACATTTGTGCACGACCACGCCCACTTTTTTAAAACGTTGCTTAAAGTTTTTGCCATCATATCTTATGATTTATGACATATTTCTCCTTTATCATTTCAGATTATTTAGGGCAAAGTCCGCTCTTTTAAGTTAAGCTTTTCACATTTTAATTTTGAAGTTCAAAAGGGCATACAGCTTGACGAAAACCATTCTAGGCTTGGTTTGGTCAAGCTATATACAATAAACAGACTGGAGGGATGGCGTTGTACTCCCTGTTTGTGAACTTGTGAAGTTCGCTCCTTCAAACTAGAAGTGGTAAAAAGTTTTGCGCGAAATAAAAATTGTGTAGTCACTTAAAACGGAGTTTGATAAGAAGACTGGATGACGGAAATGGAGCTACTGTGAATAACGGAAGAACATATTACTGATTTTGTGCCTGGCGTGGTGCCATTTAAAAACCAAATTTTACGACAAATATATTTGACTTCATATAAATGGAAACAACTTACGAATTGGTGTTGGCATACTGCCATTAAAATACTTAGGCTGGGTGCGACCAAAATGTCTACCTAAATAAGGAAAAAACCCATGGCTCAACTATATGGCTTACTCACCTCATCAGCTGATTTTATTTTTTTCATTTAACTGGAGTAGGGATTGTCAAAAGGAGATGGCAAACTCAAAATGAAACCAACACATTGATAACATTTTCTTACCACACACAAAAACTGTCAAGTTTTATGTTTACATCCCATTCCATTCGCCTACACGAACACGCAGATTTTGACAATCTGAACTCGGTAATGCAGTGCAAAATAAAAATTTTGAATTTTTATGAGCATACTTTTCAACCTAAATTCAAATGAAAAATTAAAAAAAAATAATAATATTATTGATTTTTCATTTTATTTTGTTTTCAATATTGTATGTATATGCAATTAAATGGCTCTTGTCCATTCAATTTAAGTAAAATATAGATCAGAGAGCGATGATCCCTGCTGCGATTAAGTGCCGATCGATTGTACGTGGTGGTGGTGAGCTCTAATTTATTCAAGCTGATGTTGGCGACACAGGAATTGGATCCTGATTTTCAAATATAGATCAAAATCTTAACATATTTGTCAGCTAAGTGGACTAATTGGCCTAGAAGAAGTTTTCCGCGGCTTAACAACATCACAGTATTGAATTCGAGATTGTGGCAAAGGTCATTGTGCATGTGTTCGACTATGTCCGGAAAAAATCTTTATAAAACGGATACACTGCATTTTTTTGTACTGCTATCTTGGGATAGGTACTTACCGCGGACCCTATTGACCTCTGTTCTTTTTAAGCATGAAACGCGACAAAATTACTAAAATTTCCCGCAGTATTATTATTTTCTTTGCAGAAGTAAACAATTTAGGTTTTCAAAAAACTCGCACAGTGTTGACAGCTTTTTCCTAAGTTAATGCAGTGCTGGAAAGTTCCAGTGGAATATTAGTTTAGGTAACTAAAATTTAAGCGAACTCACACCCAGCCTTAATTGGACAAACAATTTTGAATTGAAATTAACATTTGTACGAGAAATATTGGAATTTGAATACAATTTAATAATGGAGTTACTGTGAATAACGGAGGTATTGTGAATAACGGAGGAACATGCATGCGCGGTTCGAGGGGGAGCTTTTTATGTATTGACTGTAATGAAGTATATAATACAAATCTACATAGTATTTTCTTATCACAAAACGGATTTTTACAAATTCTTAATTTTTCTTGCTTTTTCACGTTATTATTATATATATTTAAAAAAAGAGTTCCCCCCTCTAGAACGTCAAAAGCAAGAAAAATTAAAAATTTGTAAAAATCCGTTTTGTTATAAGAAAATACTATGTAGATTGTATTATATACTTCATTACAGTCAATACAAAAAAAGTTCCCCCTGGAACCGCGCATGGAACATGTGAAATGGAACGGTAATTTAGAAAGACCATTTTGATTTTGTACCTGGCACTGTGGTCATAGAATCACTGCCTTTTATCCCAAACCCAAAAAAAAATAATTTAGCTTTTCACAAAACTTTTAATAAAAAACACGAGCAAAATGCGACCAAATTCAACAAGATTTGGTAAGAACACATGCATTTTTCTCACAACTCCTCAAGAAAAGCAAGTCAACTCAAGATGACCTTTTTACTTTCTCTCTTATCTAACGTCTAATGGTCTATGAAAATATCATTGCATTCATGCTGCTATACTTTCAACAAACTGATATGCATTGCATTTTTTTCCTTTTTCTTTCATCTGCAGTTTCAATACTTCCCCCTCTACATCAAGCGCTACAAGATTTGTACAGAATCAGTATAGAATTATAAAAAGCACTTTAACAAGCCTACGTACTCATGCCCAGTGCTGGCTTTTGAGGTTAAGTGCAATTTTTGCCACAACCATTTGACCCTGTCCCCGTTGCAGTAGCAGCTGTGGCAAATAGCTACTATGATACGTTCTTAATCCACAAAAAAAGGTAGAATTTTTTATTGAGTATTTTCGTTTGTGCGCAACAAGTTTTACGTAAGGAATTATAGCAAAAAGGGTTAAAGCATAAATCTAAAGTGCTATAGACTTGGCAGCGAAATATTATTAGGTTACCCAAAAAAAATAATACGGCGGCCACCGTGGTGTGATGGTAGCGTGCTCCGCCTATCACACCGTATGACCTGGGTTCAATTCCCGGGCAAAGCAACATCAAAATTTTAGAAATAAGATTTTTCAATTAGAAGAAAATTTTTCTAAGCGGGGTCGCCCCTCGGCAGTGTCTGGCAAGCGCTCCGATTGTATTTCTGCCATGAAAAGCTCTCAGTGAAAACTCATCTGCCTTGCATTTGGTCTACATTTTGGTCGATATCTGGAAAACGCCTTCACACCAGCTCCCTTTTAAAACTCTCATTAATACCTTTCATTTGATACCTATATCATACAACTCATTCTAGAGTCACCCCTGGTCCACCTTTATGGCGATATCTCGAAAAGCGTCCACCTATAGAACTAAGCCCCACGCCTTTTAAAATACTCATAACCCCTTTCATTTGATACCCATATCGTACAAACATATTCTAAAGTCACCCCTGGTCCACCTTTAATGCGATATCTCGAAAAGGCGTACACCTATAGAACTAAGAACCACTCCCTTTTAAAAATACTCATAGCAACCTTTCATTTGATACCCATATCGTACAACACAAATCTAGAGTCACCCCTGGTCCACCTTTATGGCGATAACCTCGAAAAGGCGTCCACCTATAGAACTAAGGCCCACTCCCTTTTAAAATACTCATTAACTCCTTTCGTTTGATACCCATATGCACAAACGAATTCTAGAGTCACCCTGGTCCCACCTTTATGGCGATATCTCGAAACAGCGTCCACCTATGGAACTAAGGATTTCTCCCTTTTAAAATACTCATTAACATCTTTCATTTGATACCCATATCGTACAAACAAATCTAGAGGCACCCCCTGTCCACCTTTATGGCGATATCTCGAAACGGCATCCACCTATGGAACTAAGGATCACTCCCTTTTAAAATACTCATTAACACCTTTCATTTGATACCCATATTGTACAAACAAATTCTAGGGTCTCCCCTGGTCCACCTTTATGGTGATATCTCGAAAATAGCGACCACCTATACAACAACCACCACTCCCTTTTAAAACTCTCATTAATAGCTTTAATTTGATACCCATATCGTACAAACACATTCTAGAGTCACCCCTGGTCCACCTTTATGGCGATATTTCGAAACGGCGTCCACCTATAGAACTAAGGCCCACTCCCTTTTAAAATACTCATTAACACCTTTCGTTTGATGCCCATATTGTACAAACAAATTCTAGGGTCACCCCTGGTCCACCTTTATGGCTATATCTCGAAACGGCGTCCGCCTATGGAACTAAGGATTACTCACTTTTAAAATACTCATTAACACCTTTCTTTGATACCCATATGTACAAACAAATTCTAGGGTCACCCCTGGTCCACCTTTATGGCGATATCCCTAAATGGCGATCCATCTATAGAACTATGGCCCACTCCCTCTTAAAATACTCTTTAATACCTTACATTTGATACACATGTATACAAACACATTCCAGGGTTACCCTAGGTTCATTTTCCTACATGGTGATTTTCCCTTATGTTGCCACCATAGCTCTCAACTGAGTATGTATGTTCGGTTACACCCGAACTTAACCTTCCTTACTTGTTTTTTTTGTTCAGGATAAGACGTACTCTATCTAAAATGAGGATTAAATCTGCAAATGCAAAAACATTTTCGGGCAAATTTGCCATTAATTGTTATAAATAAATTAGTTAGCTTCAACAAAAGTTAACTCAATATTTGTCATCTCATGTTGTTTTGAAAGCAAATAAAATAAAAAAACAAAGAATCTGTTAAATAAAGACCTATGTATTTAGGTGTAAGTGAAATTTGACACAAAAAATGGGCCGGTCAAAATTAATTCTATTTAAGATTTTTTTGTACGCTACAAATTATTTTGGAACAATTTTTTAGGGTCTTGGTAGAGGCCACTATAGGTAAGTGGCAAGAATGGGAAACCATGTTTTATTTATTTCATCGTCTGGCACGTACGCATATGTAAGTATGTGAACATTTGAGTAACACTGCATAGTCGTTTTTCGAATTTCGAATTCGGTTGGGTTACATGATATGTTGGTTTGTATTTTAGAGCGCTTGCATACTTGGTCCTACAGATGGCTCGCTTTTGTGCACGACAGTAAATTTCGATATTGCAGAGATTTTTCGAATTTACAAAAAACTTTTTCTATTAACTATAAACAAATAGAGTAATATTTGTTAACAAAAATAGGCCTTTGCACTGCGGCTGCCCATACGAATCGATTCATATAACTTTTATATGATCTTACGTGCGCTAACTATGCGAAACAGCCTGTCAATTGATTGTATGGAAATTTTGTTAGCGGTATTAATATATAGATACATTGTAAATAGATATAAGCTAGGCTTAGTTAAGATCTAAGAATCTCTTCCGAGGTTATCGCGCCTTACATTATTGTCTATAGTACCCAATTTGCAAAATATTGTGACGAATATTACCATCACTAGTAATAAACTCCCAACACAAAAACAAGAAGCGAGCCACACTGTGTACATAAACACATCAATCATCATTTACCCTCATATATATAAGGCACGAAGAGATATTACGCGCACACACTTGTAGTCATCAGCTGAAGAGTTGCTACACATGCACACGCATATGATTAAGAGAAACGCATAAACTACAATATACATGTATATAGCTAAGCAGGAGATATGTACAGCAGTTTTAGCAGGCAAAACGTCTAAACTGTAGTAGAAATATGAGAATGAAGCAGCAGAGAGTATAAAAGAGCGCAAGCTGAGTAGTCTGAATCAGTTTGATTTAAGCACGCTATGGGTTATAAGTATAAGTGTTATTGTAAAGTACTTTGAAGATAGTCTAATAAAGACCATTTTGCATTATTGAATATTGGAATTATTTATTCAACAATTAAGCGATACGAACGTTAGTAGAAGGTGTAAAATAAGCGGAAAAATCGAATCACAGGATATTAGACTTTGTACTGAGATAATTTGTTCCACTAGTTTCTTACAGTCCGTTGATTGGACTCATTACACCAACGGTGTTATTTTTTCAAATATGCATGAAAGCATTCCAAAAATTAATTAAAAATAGAACACGAAAAAATACTTATAAAACAGTTATTTTTGATAAATACTCACTATGCTTATTGCGGATAGTTTCATTTGGCTTGGCAGCTGTGAAGTATTTGTTTTTAAAACGGTTTTATTTAGCTCGACTGGCAGGTTGGAAATTTAAGTAACTTCCCGATAAGCTACAAGCTCGAAACTTGGAATATAGTTCAAAACCCAATGACAATGCAACAATAAGAAAAAAACTCCGATGGGTTGCGCATGGTTCGAAATATTTCACAAAATCTTATTTGTGGTCGGATTTGGTTCATATTTGGAACACATAATACATACATGAATAGAAAGCGACCTATGAAAAAATCGCCGCGAGGGTGCGCAAGGATCGAGATATTCAAAAGATCGTATTTGCGGTCCGATTTGGTTCATATTTGGAACACATAATACATACAAGAATAGAAGGCGACCTATGAAAACAATCGCCGCTAGGTGGTGCAAGGATCGAGATATTCAAAAAATCGTATTTGTGGTCCAATTTGGCTCATATTTGGAACAAATATTACATACAGTCCGGTAGAAGTGACATCAAAATATTTTGGAGTTCGAGGAGGGACAAGCATTCGTGGCGCAGAGTCGAGTAAAGTCTTTGGAAGGATTATGTATTGAGGACATAAATTGTCAGGAAGGAGTCCTTGTAATAATGAGTCACGAAATAAACTAAATAGAACGAGAAATAATAGGCAATTAAATAAAGACTAAAAACTTGAAAATAAAATAATTAAAAAAAAATGACTTATCTTGTTTGGTTGATTTTCCGACAGGGTGGATAAATGATGTATATTGGAACGATTTTCCGTCATCCCTTGTCAAATTTGGTTTTGAGACAAACCGGTTTCGGCGTTGTGCCATCATCAGTGTCGATTTTCGTTCTGATCTGTTGTTGTCATTTGTCCTGTATTTATAGTTCGTAGGTATATGAGCAGGTATTGTCAAATTGATGCTTGTGTATATTTAGTTATGTGTATGTGCTGTGTGTTCGTTCAGAACCGAGGGTGGTTTACTAATCGATTTGTGTGGCTGACTGGGGTAGGTAGAAATCTGTGATTTTAGTCGTTTGACCTTCTTTGTCGGTTTTTTGTTTTGGTGTGTTAATTGTTTTGTGTTTATTTGTTGTTGTGCGTTTGTCTGTTGTACCTGTGTGATTAAGTTGTTTCCTGTAAACAAGTTTTAAAGGCTCGAATATTGTGTCAGAAATGGTGTTTATCTGTTCGTTTATTATTCTACCGTCGAATGTTTTCTGTTTGTAGATTTCCATGTTTTCGAGTACGTTGAGACGTCGGCCCTTTTCTTGTATGTGAAGAACCCTAACTGTTTTATTGATGTTTGCTGGGGAACATTCATTCTCGACCATGTGATTCGCGAAGTTAGACTCGGGTATAATGTTTGGATTCCGTATTTTTTTGTTGTAATCTCTAATATGTTCTCTGAACCTCGTTCTTATTTGCCGTCCTGTTTGTCCTATGTAACTATGCTGGCATCCGCAGGTAAGCTTGTATACGCCGTGGCTGCTAAACGGATCCTCTGAGTTAATGTTAGTTCTTAGTTTTCGCCCTAGATTGTTCGATGTTTTGAATGCTGTGTTAATGTTGTATTTTTTAAAGAAATTTGCCAATTTATATGTTGCTTTTCCAGTATATGTCATAGTCGTCCAGCTATTATTTTCTTTTTCATTATTTCTTTTTGGTTCTCCATTTGTCCTTCTGAGCTTATCTACTAGTGCTTTTTTATATCCGTTGTTTGCAGCGATATTATATATGACCTCAAGTTCTCTCTTATATGCCTCTTGTGTAAGAGGTGTTCTTTCAAGTCTATGTACCAAGTGCCTTAATGCTGCATTTTTATGATGTTGAGGGTGATTTGAGGTATTGTGTATTATTGTGTCGGTGGCCGTTGACTTTCTATATATGTCATAGTTAAATCTTTTGGCTTCTTTATCAATATTTATCGTGAGGTCTAGATAGTTGATTCCTCCGTCTTTTTCGGTTTCCATTGTAAATTTTATATTGCCGTGCTGTTTGTTGAGGTACTCCAGTACGAGCTCTTCGTTATTAGTAGTTAAAACGCATATTATGTCATCCACGTATCTAGCATAAAATGACACGCCTAATTTGGACTTCAGCTCCTGTATGTACTTTTCTTCCAGATTTTGCATGAACACTTCCATAAGAATTGCTGATGTGGGGCTTCCCATTCCAAGACCGTTTGTTTGTCTATATATTTTATTGTTGAATTTAAAATAGTTTTGACGTAAAGTGGTTCTTAGCGTATTTGTGATTTGCATACTTTTTACTTTGTTTTTTGTGTTATGAACTATTGTTGAGCTAACTATGTCCAAAGTCTCCGATAGTGGTATAGATGGGTATAGATCTTTTATGTCAAAAGATACCAATTTGCTGTTTCTTGTTAGCTCTACGGTCTCGAGTCTCTCTATTAGTTCTGTTGTGTTAGCTATTGCATATTCGTTCCTTAGCTCCAGAGTGTCTATCAATATCGTTTTTAAATATTTGGACAGTTTGTAACATGGTGCCGATTTAAAATTAATGATGGGCCTCATTGGCGTGTCCGGCTTGTGGATTTTTGGTAGCGCAACCAGTGGAGGAGCCGAAGGGTTCATTTGGACCAATGCTATGAGTAGGTCCCATGGTATAGAATCATCATTGAAAAAAATGCAACAAATATAGTAGATTCTAACATGGCACATAGATTGGTCCAAATGAACCCTTCGGCTCCTCCACTGGTTGCGCTACCAAAAATCCACAAGCCGGACACGCCAATGAGGCCCATCATTAATTTTAAATCGGCACCATGTTACAAACTGTCCAAATATTTAAAAACGATATTGATAGACACTCTGGAGCTAAGGAACGAATATGCAATAGCTAACACAACAGAACTAATAGAGAGACTCGAGACCGTAGAGCTAACAAGAAACAGCAAATTGGTATCTTTTGACATAAAAGATCTATACCCATCTATACCACTATCGGAGACTTTGGACATAGTTAGCTCAACAATAGTTCATAACACAAAAAACAAAGTAAAAAGTATGCAAATCACAAATACGCTAAGAACCACTTTACGTCAAAACTATTTTAAATTCAACAATAAAATATATAGACAAACAAACGGTCTTGGAATGGGAAGCCCCACATCAGCAATTCTTATGGAAGTGTTCATGCAAAATCTGGAAGAAAAGTACATACAGGAGCTGAAGTCCAAATTAGGCGTGTCATTTTATGCTAGATACGTGGATGACATAATATGCGTTTTAACTACTAATAACGAAGAGCTCGTACTGGAGTACCTCAACAAACAGCACGGCAATATAAAATTTACAATGGAAACCGAAAAAGACGGAGGAATCAACTATCTAGACCTCACGATAAATATTGATAAAGAAGCCAAAAGATTTAACTATGACATATATAGAAAGTCAACGGCCACCGACACAATAATACACAATACCTCAAATCACCCTCAACATCATAAAAATGCAGCATTAAGGCACTTGGTACATAGACTTGAAAGAACACCTCTTACACAAGAGGCATATAAGAGAGAACTTGAGGTCATATATAATATCGCTGCAAACAACGGATATAAAAAAGCACTAGTAGATAAGCTCAGAAGGACAAATGGAGAACCAAAAAGAAATAATGAAAAAGAAAATAATAGCTGGACGACTATGACATATACTGGAAAAGCAACATATAAATTGGCAAATTTCTTTAAAAAATACAACATTAACACAGCATTCAAAACATCGAACAATCTAGGGCGAAAACTAAGAACTAACATTAACTCAGAGGATCCGTTTAGCAGCCACGGCGTATACAAGCTTACCTGCGGATGCCAGCATAGTTACATAGGACAAACAGGACGGCAAATAAGAACGAGGTTCAGAGAACATATTAGAGATTACAACAAAAAAATACGGAATCCAAACATTATACCCGAGTCTAACTTCGCGAATCACATGGTCGAGAATGAATGTTCCCCAGCAAACATCAATAAAACAGTTAGGGTTCTTCACATACAAGAAAAGGGCCGACGTCTCAACGTACTCGAAAACATGGAAATCTACAAACAGAAAACATTCGACGGTAGAATAATAAACGAACAGATAAACACCATTTCTGACACAATATTCGAGCCTTTAAAACTTGTTTACAGGAAACAACTTAATCACACAGGTACAACAGACAAACGCACAACAACAAATAAACACAAAACAATTAACACACCAAAACAAAAAACCGACAAAGAAGGTCAAACGACTAAAATCACAGATTTCTACCTACCCCAGTCAGCCACACAAATCGATTAGTAAACCACCCTCGGTTCTGAACGAACACACAGCACATACACATAACTAAATATACACAAGCATCAATTTGACAATACCTGCTCATATACCTACGAACTATAAATACAGGACAAATGACAACAACAGATCAGAACGAAAATCGACACTGATGATGGCACAACGCCGAAACCGGTTTGTCTCAAAACCAAATTTGACAAGGGATGACGGAAAATCGTTCCAATATACATCATAAAAAAAATGTTTAGCTTAAACGGTTTTATTGAAAACAATATTTACATGAAGTAATAATAATACTAAAGTTAGAAAATAATTACGTAGGTCCTAGGTACTAGTCATGACACTCCTCATCAATCTAGGGCGTTGATCAGACAATTAAAGAAAAGCGTTGGACGCGTGAAATTTCTATTGATAGTCATATATAAGACCAACTGAACCTTAATAAGATTATGCTACGCCTCACACTTTTAGAAATTTTCACGCGCCCAAGCTTTTATTTAATTGTCTGATCAACGACCTAGATTGATGAGGAGTGTGATGACTAGTACCTAGGACTTTACTAATTATTTTCTAGCTTTTAGTATTATTATTACTTCATGCAAGTATTGTTTTCAAAAAAACCGTTTTAACGAAAAAACAAATTTTTTATTTATCTTATTTCAAATATGAATGAAAGCATTCCAAAATTTAATTGAAAATAGACCACGAAAAAAATATTTATAAAGCAGTTATTTTTGATGAATACTCACTATGCCCGTTGCGGACAGTTTCGTTTGGCTTGGCAGCTATGAATTATTTATTTTTTCTAGTATATTGTAACGAATTTAGTGTAATTCCTCTTATTTGCAACCTTCTACTAACGTTCGAATGACTAAACTCTTGAATAAATAACCCCACTATTCAATAATGCAAAATGGTCTTTATTAAAGTACTTCTCAATAACACTACTACTTCTCGACAGATAGCGTGCTTAAATCAAACTGAATCCATGATTGCTCAGATTGCGCTATTTTGTACTATTTGATTTCTTCGTTCCGTAGCTTCTAGGCGTTTCCAGAATTTACTTAGTTACCAGCTATAAAATTATAACTACAGATGCGCGTGTATAGCTTCTCATATGCGCGTGTATATGTGAATGATACTTGCACAAATAATTGCCTATTTTTGGGAGTATCTCAGATATATGCATGTGTGTGTGCGTTGCTCTCAGCTGCTTGTATGGACATATGTGTAGACATAATGATTAATTTGGTTATGTGCATACAAGTCACTGCTCAGTATCGGCTTAGAGATGATAGTATCCCTTAGTGTTGCTAATATTCGTCACAATGTGTATGTATATATGAAACATTACCATGTTTGTAAAAAGCATTGATGAAACAACACATGATGCAAATTACATACAAATAGTACATGTTCAAATATATGCTTAGGATGCTAATTCTGAACTGACAAGAATCATTAAAGAAGACTGATTCATTCTTCGCGTAATAACTGCAAATGTTTACTTACATAAATCCTTCTTACAGCTTCTTATATATATGTAGTTGCGTGTATAAATAAAATAAACATAAAGATATATTTACAAAATCTTTAAAAATTACAAATAAATGAAGCGAATCGCTCCTACCGGGCATTGAGATTCCTGAACCACTGAGTGGCATATTATGACCACTTATCATATTTGATATGTCAACAGCAGATGTGTCTACATCCTCCACCGATTTATAAATTTAAATTAATAACAGACATTAGGTTCACACTGTTTGATAGGTCTGCGTACATATGCGTTCATACGTAGCACAAATTTGCATTTTTTGGGACTTTTACATACGAGTGTATGTTAATATATAATTTTGCATCTAAATAAGTTAATTTCCTTTTACGCAGGCCAAAACGTCAAAATAAATAAATAAAGTGAAATAAAAAAACGTATGCATCTAAAATTTTAAGGACCTGTCAGTAATTTGAGTATTTTACGAAAGTTAATATCCTAATCTGAAGTATATCTTATGTTAGAAAAATCTCTGATAAAAAGCTAAATATACCCTTGTGCTTGTTAGTTAATTTACTTGTTCTTAAGTCGTTACATGACACCGAACAACATTTTGGATTCCAATTCGTAGCACTCACGCTTCATGACCTGGTGAGGGACAAAAGTTAAACGTAAAAAAATTTAAATTTGAGTAAAGGAACCAGAACCGAATAAACTAGAGAATGGTGTACCTTAGAAACCTTCGAAGTTTATTTTTATTTCACCTAGTTAACTTAAAAGTTAATTATCCAAAATTGGCGAGTTACGAAGGAAATTCGTTCCTAAATTATTCTTACAATTTTTGTTTTTTTCTGTCGAAAAAATCAACAAAGAATATTACAAAAATACTGTAACGAATTTAGTGCAATTCCTCTTATTTGCTATAACGTTTGTATCGCTAAACTGTTGAATAAATAACTCCAATATTTAATAATGCAAAATGGCCTTTATTAAAGTACTTCACAATAACACTGATACTTCACAACCAATAGCTTGCTTAAATGAAACTGATTTTCGTGCCTCTACTTTTGCGGCCTTTTATACTCTGTGATTTCTCGTTCGCATCTTCTAGGCGCTTCCATTTTCCAGAATCTACTAGTTGGCCATCGGCTATAAAATTACTACGTTTATAGCTTCTCATATGCGCGTGTACGTGTGAACACAATTATAATTGCATACTTTTGAGAGCATCTCAGATAAGATATCTGCATGTGTTTGTATGTGTGAGCGACACTAGCTCAACCATTGCATACTTTCGGGAGTATCTCAGATTTATGCATGTCCAACCTTTCAACATCCGAAGCAAACTCTTGCAAAGTCTCATTAGCTTTTTGGTAACGATTTTGCAACTCAATTTGGTATATCTGTTTTCTATGCTCGCTTCCATAACGTCTCTCGACAGCGGCCATCAATGCTTCATAGTTGTTCCGCTCTCCTTCGGGAATAGTCTGTAGGATTTCGGCTGCTGGCCCCTTCAATGTTACGAATAGAGGTGAAACTTTATCTCCAGCATTCCAGTTGTTCACCGCTGCGGTCTTCTTAAATTGTAGCTTAAAGACCTGGAAAGGAACAGAAGCGTTAAAGGATGGTGTTTTTACCTTTGAATTACTCGCTGAAACTGCTGGCCGATTTAGTTGCAACTGCTCCATACGACCTTTTAAATCATCGACTTCTGCCTGAAATTGAGCGATTTTTGCTTCCAGCTTTGATGTTACCCTTGCTTCCTGTGCTTCTAGCTGCGAAGACATTTGTGCCACCTGCAATGATAAGCGCTCCTCTTGTTCTTCTATCTTGGATGTTATACGTGTCTCTTGCGATTCCAGTTGGGATGCTATACTGGTCTTCTCTTCTGTCAGTTGAGTTTCCATCGTGGATGTTATCTGTGTCGACATTTCTGAAATACGTGTCTCTTGTGCCTCAATCTTGGACGTTATACGGTTCTCCTGGGATTCCATCTGTGATGACATATACGTTTTCTGTTCTTCCACTGTGACGACATTTGGCTCAACTTTGCTAGTATCGCGTTAGTGTCAACACTTGCCAAGGGATTCGGAGTCTCTATCTTCTCTTCCACTTTAGTCGCTGGCTCTTCCACATCAGGATAAAAGACATACTTGTCTACATTAATTCCTTCCAACTCTAATACCTCTCGTAGCCGTGCTTGAAGTTCGATCTTATTGGGTTGTATTCAATCCACGGTTCTACAACTCCTTTTTCAGTTGCTGGAACATTAATTCACTTAACTTCGCCATGTCCTTGTTGTACTCTGCAACTCTGAACAACCTCTTGAACAATTCCTCTTCTGACACCAATTGTAACTAATTTCTTGCAATTCATCTTATTTGCAACCTTCTACTAACGTTTGAATCGCTAAACTGTTGAATAAATAACTCCAATATTTAATAATGCAAAATGGCCTTTATTAAAGTACTTCACAATAACACTGATACTTCACAACAATAGCTTGCTTAAATGAAACTGATTTTCGTGTCTCTACTTTTGCGGCCTTTTATACTCTGTGATTTCTCGTTCGCAACTTCTAGGCGTTTCCATTTCCAGAATCTACTAGTGGCCATCAGCTATTAAATTACTACGTTTATAGCTTCACATATGCGCGTGTATGTGTGAACACAATGATAATTGCATACCTTCTGGGAGCATCTCAGATAAGATATCTGCATGTGTTTGTATGTGTGAGCGGCACTAGCACAACCATTGCATACTTTCGGGAGTATCTCCGATTTATTCATGTAGTTGTGCGTTGCTTCTCCGCTGCGTGTATGTACACATGTGTAGATATAATGATTGAATTATTAATGTGCATACAAGTCAATGCTTAGCATCGGCTTAGAGATGATAGTATCCTTAGTGCTGCTAATATTCGTTACAATACTTTTAATAATAAATAGAGCTTACGATTTCTTCTCGAACACAAGGGAGATTTTCGAGAACTCGACTTTTCGCGAAATTCTCGTGTCTCGAAGTACTCGTAAATCTCGCGAGTGTCTCGACATAAACTTCGTTGCTGTATGGACAGTATTTGTACACCTGCTTGTTTTTACTTGTGATATTATATTGCTTTTCAATGACATTTAACTCAAAATATTTGTTTTTATAACGAGGCATCGAGAACACGCCTTCTCGCGAGATTCTCGAATCTCGAAATACTCGTAATACTCAATTCAGTCGCTTCGCTTGTGCTCCAGAAGAAATCATAAGCTCTATACAAAACGGCCAATGAATCGATTAAATTGAATGTCGAGAAGCTCGCGAGCCTTAAGAGTAATTCGAGGTTCGAGAATCTTGCGAGAAGGCGAGACTCGCGAGAAATCTCTTATCGAACAAGTTCGAGAAATCGTACGCTTTTCCATAGCGCTTCTTTTAAATATACCCAGCGTGTATTTGTACACAAGGGTATTGTAACTTGTATTGGATAACTGGAGGATAGATAGACACAGGCTTCCTTATATCAAAATTATCAGCATCGAATAATATTGTTACGAATATTAGCAAAACTAAGGGGTGCTGCTATCTCTAAGCCGATGCTAAGCAGTGACGTGAATTCACATCAATAATTCAATCATTATGTATCTACATAAACGAATCAATAATTGCGTCTACACATATGTACGTATACGAGCAGCGGAGAACCAATGCACAAACACATGCATATATCTTATCTGAGTTGTCACAAGAGAGGGCAATAATTTGTGCAAGTATTACTCAAATGAGAATTATAAACGTAGTTGTGGCTGGCGATTTTGTAGCTGAAACAAACTAGTAAGTTCTGGAATAGAAAAGCCTGGAAGTATGCAATGAGAAATCAAAAAGTATAAAAGGCGCGACAGTAGAGGCGAAGAGGAGTTTCATTTGAGCTATCAATCAGTTTGGTTATTAAGCAAGCTATTCGTTGCAAAGTTTGAGTGTTATTGTGAAGTACTTTAATAAAGGCCATTTTGCATTATTAAATATTGGAGTTATTTATTCAACAGTTTAGTGATTCGAACTCAGCAGAAGATTGCAAATAAGGGGAATTGCAAGTAAATTCGTTACAATTGGTGTCAGAAGAGGAATTGTTGAATAAATTCCAGAGGACAACAAGGACATGGCAAAGTTCAGTGAATTGAAGATCCAGCAACTAAAGAAGGAGTTGGAGAGCCGTGGATTGAATACAAGCGGCGTTAAACTCGAACTTCAGGCACGGCTACGAGAGGCAATGGAAGCGAAGGAATTGATGTGGACGAGTATGTCTTTTATCCTGATGGGGACGAGACAACAACAAAAATTGAAGAGAAAAACGAAACATCGCAGACAGTTACGAGCACAGACTTGAACATGATATTGGCTGCAATATCTGCTCAAACATCGACAGTGGCATCTCAACTGGAATCGCAGGAGACACGTATAACATCCAAGATGGAAGAACAGAAAACGTATATGTCATCACAGATGGAATCCCAAGAGACACGATAACATCGAAATGGCACACCAACTGGAAGAACAGAAGACATATATGGCATCCCAACTGGAATCACAGGAGGCACGTATTTCAGAAATGACGTCGCAAGTGTCATCAACTGGAAGACCAAAAGACATATATGGCATCTCAATTGGAAGCGCAAGAGGCACGTATATCTGAAATGTCGGCAGAAATTTTGGAACAGGTATCATCAAAAACTGGAAGCGCAGGATGCAAAAATGGCTCAATTTCAGGCAGAAGTAGATGATTTGAAAGGTCGTATGGAGCAGTTACAACTAAATCGGCCAGCTGTTTCAGCAAGCAATCCAAAGGTAAAAACACCATCCTTTGACGGGTCTGTTCCTTTCCAGGTCTTTAAGCTACAGTTTGAGAAGACCGCAACAGTGAACAACTGGAATGCTGAAGATAAAGTTGCTGCACTCTTCGTAGCATTGAAAGGACCAGCTGCCGAAATCTTACAGACTATTCCAGAGTACGAACGGAACAGCTATGAAGCATTGATGGCCGCTGTCGAGAGACGTTATGGAAGCGAGCATAGAAAACAGATATTCCAAATTGAGTTGCAAAACCGTCACCAAAGAGCGAATGAGACTTTGCAGGAGTTTGCCTCGGATGTTGAAAGGTTGGCACATTTGGCAAATGCGGACGCACCCGTGGAGTACACCGAGAGGGTAAAAATCCAGAGTTTTATAAATGGCATACGGGACGTAGAAACGAAGCGAGCGACATATGCAAACCCAAAACCTACATTCGCAGAAACGGTATCCCATGCACTGACTCAAGAAACAGCGTCACTTTTGAGTAAGCCAGCGTACAAAGCTCATCGCGTGGAAGTGGAAAGGCCAGACTGGGTAGACGCAATTTTGGAAGCATTGAAGGGTACGCAGCAGAAGAATAATGATGCAGTCAAATGCTTTAAGTGTGGAAAGCCAGGGCATATTGCGCGTTATTGCAACACCAACCCTAACAGTTCCAATAATGTGGGTGGTCGTAAACGCAGAGCAGAAGGAGATGAGCAAATCTCCAAGACCACTCAATCGTTAAACTAAATCGAGTCAGCCGCAAGGGGCGGCAGCTGGCTCCCGCAATTGAATGCCCCATAATCTCTATCTCGCAGATTGGAAGAAGATCGAGCAATCTTACTGTTGGAGGACATGTGGATGGAAAGGAACGTTTACTGACTGTAGATACCGGTGCATCCCATTCCATCATTCGATCAGATTTAGTCAACAAAAAGATAAGACCATTGCTTGGAGCAAGATTACGTACAGCCACGGGAGAGGACACCCAGGTAATTGGAGAAGTAGAATGTGAAGTAGCAATTGGGAACGTCACGGTATTACACAATTTTATAGTGGCAGGTATTGTTGATGAAATCATAATTGGAGTGGACTTCTTAATCAACCAAGGCATCAAAATCGATATGCAAAGCAAGACTATGCGATATAAGAACATGGATGTGCCACTTAATTTCGGCTACGAGAGAGGCTACAGCAGTAAACGAGTGCTGGTGGAAGAGAGTCAGCAAATACCACCAAAATCAGAAGCAGTCATCTGGGCAAAGGTTGATGGAGATTGTGGGACAAACAAATTGTGGGTTGTCGAAGCAGCAAACAAATCAGCACCGAACATACTTGTAGGAAAAACCCTGGCTATGACAAAACAAGATGGACGTATTCCGGTAAGAGTACTCAATGAGTTCAAGTCACCACTCAAACTGACCAAAGGAGCTATTTTGGGAAGATGCCAAGAGGCTGAAGTAATTATTAACTGTGAACAGCTCCAGGAACACGTTTCATCTAGTAATACTGATCTTTCAAATGACATCACGGCATGGACGGAGGGGCTAGAGGAAGATTATCAGAGTAAGGCAAAGCAACTGCTCCTAAAGTACGCAAACATATTTGACCAGGATGGTTCCAAACCAGGCCGCACCAATGTTGTGAAACATCAAATTGACACTGGAGACGCGAGGCCGATACGTCAAGCTCCACGTAGTGTTCCACTGGCGAAGCGGGAAGTTGTAAGTCAAATTATACAAGAAATGAGCGACAGCGGCGTCATCGAACCATCAGCTAGTCCCTGGAGCTCACCGGTAGTACTTGTAAAGAAGAAGGATGGAAAAATGAGGTTTTGCGTGGACTACCGGAAGTTGAATGACGTTACGAAAAAGGATAGCTACCCATTGCCAAGAATTGACGACACTCTGGACTCGCTATCTGGTACGGAATGGTTTTCCACACTGGACTTGAAAAGCGGCTACTGGCAAGTGGAGGTGAAGGAGGAAGACAAAGAGAAAACAGCCTTCAGCGTCGGAGATGGTCTTTGGCAATTTACAGTAATGCCCTTTGGACTATGTAATGCACCAGCTACTTTCGAGAGACTCATGGATCAGGTATTGAAAGGACTACATTGGAAAACATGCTTGGTGTACCTGGACGACATCATCGTATTGGGCAAGAACTTTGATGAACATCTTAAAAACTTAGATGAAGTTTTCCAGAGAATAGCTGGCGCTGGTCTGAAGTTAAGTCCCAAAAAGTGTGCGCTGTTTAAAAAGGAAGTAAATTATTTGGGTCACAAGGTAACGACAGAAGGTATCCGTACAGCGAATGAAAAGATAGAGGCAGTAAAGGATTGGCCAAGACCACAGAATCTGCATGAATTGAGAAGTTTCCTTGGGCTGTGCACATATTACCGCCGATTTGTACCAAATTTTTCCAGCGTAGCCCATAGCCTCCATGAGCTTACAAGAAAAAACAAAGCTTTTGAATGGAAGAAGGAGCAAGAAGTGGCTTTCCAAACATTGAAGGAGCGTTTGTGCACTGCCCCAATGTTAGCATATCCGATTCCAGGAGCAACATTTATTCTAGATACAGATGCGAGTGGATATGCTATAGGAGGCGTTTTATCACAACTGGTCGATGGACAGGAGAAGGTAGTTGCATATTACAGCCGTTCGATTGGAAAACCAGAGAGGAACTACTGTGTTACGCGGAGAGAGCTGTTGGCATTGGTAGAGTGCATTAAACATTTTCACAAATACCTCTACGGCCAGCGATTCCGTGTCAGGACAGATCACGCAGCGTTGAAATGGCTTCTGCAGTTCCGTAATCCGGAAGGACAATTGGCACGGTGGATCGAGCGACTACAAAGCTATGACTTTTCCATTGAGCATCGAAAAGGTAGTACCCATGGAAATGCCGATGCAATGTCACGAAGACCATGTAGTTTGGAATGCAAGCACTGTTCAAAGGCCGAGGCTAAAGAAGACATTATAGATGTCCGGCTAATGACTATAACGTGTACGGATGAATGGGACAAGGAACAACTAAGAAAGTGTCAGCTAGAAGATACAGATCTGTCACATGTTATGCAAGGGCTCGAACGAAACGAAAGACCAAGCAGAGAGGAGATGTCAGCAGAGAGTCCCATTGCGAAGTCATATTGGGCACAGTGGAACAGTTTAGAATTGATATCCGGTTGCTTGCATCGAGTATGGGAGAGTGAGGATGGTCAATGCAAGAAGAAACTGATAGTTGTTCCCAGAAAGAGGATTCCTGACGTGCTCAGCGAGCTGCACAATGGTCCAAGTGGAGGTCATCTTGGAATCACGAAGACACTCGAGAAAATTAAGCAGAGATTCTATTGGGTTGGTTGCCGTCAGTCGGTCACCGAGTGGATTGCCAACTGCGAGGTATGCAACAGAGCGAAAGGGCCCAAAACCCGAAGTCATGGCCAGATGAAGCAGTATATTTCAGGTGCACCATTTGAAAGGATCGCCATGGATGTCGCAGGTCCATTTCCTACTAGCAACCGCGGAAACAAATACGTACTGGTGGTTATGGATTATTTCAGTAAATGGCCAGAGGTATACCCAATCCCAAACCAAGAAGCAGAAACAGTAGCAGAAGTGGTTAAAAACGAATGGGTTGCAAGGTATGGTGTACCAATGGAGTTACATTCTGACCAAGGCAGGAATTTTGAATCAGCTGTGTTCCAAGAAATGTGCAAGAAGTTGGGCATTCGAAAAACACGGACAACTGCATTGCATCCTCAGTCCGATGGTATGGTGGAACGTTTCAATAGAACATTGGAGGAGCATTTAAGGAAAGTAGTAGACAAGTACCATAAGGACTGGGATACACACATATCATTATTCTTGATGGCCTACCGATCGGCAGTACATGACACAACGGGCCAAACTCCCGCAAAGGTAATTTTTGGCAATGACCTTCGACTGCCAGCTGATTTGAAGTATGGGATAGATGCCGATGCGGAGAGGAATGTCAAGAAATCCACTGGTGTCTTGGAAGAAGAGCTGAGAGAGATACACGATCTGGTAAGGCAACGAGCAAAGATTATGAGTGACAAGATGAAAGCGAGGTACGATAAAGCAATTAATTCGGAAGGGTTTCAGGAAGGAGATTTGGTGCTGCTATACAACCCACAACGAAAAAAAGGTTTGTCCCCGAAATTGCAGTGTAACTGGGAAGGCCCATACAAAGTTGTAAAACGGATCAACGATGTAGTGTACCGCATACAAACCACTACCAAACCACGAACCAAAATGAAAGTGGTTCATTTGGAGAGGTTAGCAGCGTTTAGATCGAGAGATTTGTCTGATCGGGACGATCAGACTTAGGTGGAGGGCAGTGTTACGAATATTAGCAAAACTAAGGGGTGCTGCTATCTCTAAGCCGATGCTAAGCAGTGACGTGAATTCACATCAATAATTCAATCATTATGTATCTACATAAACGAATCAATAATTGCGTCTACACATATGTACGTATACGAGCAGCGGAGAACCAATGCACAAACACATGCATATATCTTATCTGAGTTGTCACAAGAGAGGGCAATAATTTGTGCAAGTATTACTCAAATGAGAAGTTATAAACGTAGTTGTGGCTGGCGATTTTGTAGCTGAAACAAACTAGTAAGTTCTGGAATAGAAAAGCCTGGAAGTATGCAATGAGAAATCAAAAAGTATAAAAGGCGCGACAGTAGAGGCGAAGAGGAGTTTCATTTGAGCTATCAATCAGTTTGGTTATTAAGCAAGCTATTCGTTGCAAAGTTTGAGTGTTATTGTGAAGTACTTTAATAAAGGCCATTTTGCATTATTAAATATTGGAGTTATTTATTCAACAGTTTAGTGATTCGAACTCAGCAGAAGATTGCAAAT
>JARSSU010001404.1:0-17863 GCA_029619165.1 Eurosta solidaginis | reverse complement strand
ATGTAGAACGCACATACGAGCGCTGCCCCGTCATGATATAAATTCGTGCTTGGCGACTTTAACGCCAGGGTGGGCAAAGGAGGTGTTTTTGGCCCTACAGTCGGAAAATTCAGCCTACACAATGAAACTTCTCCTAACGGACTGAGGCAGATTGACTTTGCCGGTGCTCGAAACATGGTCATATCGAGCACGAGGTTCATGCATAAAAAGATACATCAAGCTACATGGCTGTCGTCCTGATCGAAATACTCGCAATCAGATCGATCACGTTGTGATAGACGGACGGCATGCCTCCAGTGTTTTAGATGTGCGCACGATCCGAGGACCTACATCGACTCGGACCATTATCTCGTTGCAGCCAACAATACGCACCCGCATCAACGCGGCTAAAACCAAGGACAAAAAACACAAGGAAAGCTAGACGTGGAAAAGCTTCAATCACAACAGGACTGCCAATGATTTCGCAACTCGACTCTCACACCTACTCTCTGAGAGCACAACTCATCCTGAAGTATACAGGAGCAGTGGGAGCATATCTCCAAAGCACTTCGTACTGCCGCCGAGGAAAAAATTGGTTACGGCGGCCACGAAAAAACAACTGGTACGATGAAGAATGCCGCGTTGCAACCGAAAGAAAAGACGCTGCCTACAGGGCTACGTTAAAAGCGGAGCGCGACAAGAGGAGTGTGTGAACGCATCGTGAGTTTAAAATAAGGAACGAGACGCCTTTTCAGGAAGAAAAAAGCAGAAGCAGAAAGGCGTGAGTGCGAGGAGCTTGAGCTGCTAGCCACAGGATAAACGCCCGCGAAAATTCTACCAAAAAATACGGCGACAGACGGAAGGTTTAAGACCGGAGCAAACTCCTGTAGGAATGAAAACGGCGACCTTTGTAACTGATGTCCAGAGAGTGCTTAGATTATGGAGGAATACTTCTCTGCTCTGATGATGATGATGGAATATCATCGAAGAATCAATCTTGCCCAATAAATGCTACTTTGGACTAGGTAGGCAATTGAAAAGTAAAGTCCTCTCTCGGCGAACGAAAATCATACTCTACAAGTCACTTATCGTACCGTCCTGCTATATGGGGCAGAAGCATGGACCATGACAACAGCAAATGAGGCGGCTTTGGGAGTGTTCGAGAGAAAAGTTCTTCGAAAGATTTATGGACCCCTACGCGTTGGGATGGCGAGTACCGAAGAAGATTTAATGATGAGCTGTACGAGCTACGCAGACATCAACATAGTCCAGCGAATTAAAACGCAGCGGCTGCGCTGGCTAGGCCATGTTATGCGAATGAAAGATGGTGCTCCGGCAAGAAAGTGTTTCTATCGGAACCCGCCTATGAAAGAAGAAGAGGTAGAGGGCGGCCCCCACTCCGTTGGAAGGACCAGTGGAAAACGATTTAAACTCCCTTGGTGTGACAATTGGCGCCGGTTGGCGCAGCGAAGGAGCGCTGGCGCGCCTTGTTGGACGGCCATAACCGTTTAGACGGTTTCTGGATACAGTGGTAGGGTGTGGTAGCAATTTTTCAACGTCTACATTTGAACCATACTTGGCTCCTATTGACAATATTAGCTCCGTGTATTCCTGCAGGCATTCTTCCTCGACAATTTGAAACGATCGACAATTTTTTACAACCATCCTGTAACAGATCGGACACGCGTCCTTTCTTGTTTCGTCATCAACATCTATTTGGGCCCTATTGTCAACTCGATCTGTAAAAGTTTTGTAACACTTGTGTTTGACTAAATTCGATGTGATCTTTGTAAAGGTTAAAACGCTACTGCCGTCTTTGCAAGCTACTGCTTTGTACAAAACGCTGCCGCCAATATCTACTTTAACGGAAAATATTCCAAACTTTGCTGCTTTCCGGCAGTTAAAATGATTTTTATCGTGTCCCTTGACTATTTTTTCTTTTATTTCGGCAAAATTGGCGATTTTTACGGACATCGTGAATTGGCTGATGTTAATGGGCCCATGATATATGTATATATTTGTGCACTAAATATTAAAGGCTTCAGGAAAAAGTATTGTGGTTTAGTTGGTGATACTTCAATGTTATCCATTGGTATGATCTTTCTTTAGTTAATGTCTCTATATAGTTTCTATTCCGCGCTTTATTTCAAAGCGTATGTACAAAGTATTCTATATATGCTGAAGTGCGTTTAATTATATAAATAGTTAAAGAAATAGATATGACATTTTTTTACAATGCAATATGTATATACATAAATATATCCTAACCCACTTTTAAGGCCATAATAGATGGCCTTCAGGCAGGCAAGTGCCTATCATCATACAAGTGTATGTATGGTGATTAGCGATGCACAACATACATGTTCCAGGATGGTTAATATGGGAAGTCCCACATAAATTGAGAATGCCTACCATTGTTTTGTATCGCGGATTTTCATTGTCTAATGAAAAGTAGTTTATGTATGTATGCATGTGTATTCATTTACGGAAATAACGTTTTACCAAATAACAATGACTTTCAGCCAAGAATAATTCTATACATACATCATACAAGTTGATGGTGATTATGTATAACGCGCGCAATATATATTTTGAAGTTTGTTAATTTTTGAAATTTTTGTATGAAAGGGCGGGAAACATAAGGAAATTTCTCCAACATGGCTGATTTGTAAACGTTTATTAGCTCTTAAGAAAGATATTTAGTATTTTTATTTCTTAATACAAAATTTTGCATTCTCCACTTAAAAATACCCATATTTTTGTTACGTTTTTCATAGTTTCAACGCAAACATGTAACTTTTCATAAATGCACACATCATTTTAGAACGAAAACAACTACATAGGTACTTAGTACTCATAGTATATTCATTGGTACAACTTGTACAACGTTATCTCATTGTGCTTCTCGATGAGAACATGTGTATGTATAAATTTCTTTGGTAATGATATGAATGCCGCATATACAACGCAGACAAAATGCAGGTATATACAACTTCTCTTTGCATACCATCACTCATTACAATACAAACTCATTGGCGTGAAGTACAATGGATACTGAGACAGTATCAGTATGTCTCATTGTACATACACGTGTGAATGCATTCATGCAGGACTCTAAGCGGCAGTTACTCACGAACGTACGTACAAAAAACGTGTCAGCTGACACGACCTATCTATGAATGTGCAATGTAACGGAAACTCACCGACGTGGCAGCGCCGTAAGTACGTAGCCCGGAACGTAGAAATCAAAAACAATTTTAATTTTTTCCGTAAGAACGTGTCAGCTGATCGCTCTCTCACTGGACAGAGTTGCCTAGTAAAGTTTTGTGCGCTAATTTTTGACCGTTTGCAGTTTATGCAAAAACACCGAATTAAAGTTTGAAAAATTGTGAAAATAATTCGAAATAATTATGTAAAAGTGCAGATATAAACATGTAATCTATTTATATTTATTTAATATTAATTCCAGCCTTTTACAACATCAAAATTAAAATGGAAAAAGTTGATGTTTCCATAAGCATGCATTCAAACTGGTCAATGGCAACAGTGCTTTGCTGTAAACAATCCACACACAAATATGTATGTACATGTACACAGACGCACACATTGATTCCTAACGGGCTTGAGGGTTCGGTCAAACGTGCTTCGTACGACAAACGTCCGTACTTACGGTACACGTCGGTGAGTAACTGCCGCTTATACATAGGTAGGTGGAAGTGGCAGTTATGTACTAAAAACCTAAAGGAAAAGAGATTAAATGGTGATCAAAGCATCGCTAGGTGTTATTTTGAGTTTTATAAAACAATTCTACAAATAATATTGTTTCTCTTCTCAAAAAATTGTGGAAAAGCAAAGGTTTCTTCAAAAAAACTTCTATAAAACAACTACCACCTTTTTCGAGCTTGCGTGGTAGAAGTGGTAGAACTTCAAATAAAGAAAAATAGTGGTAGATCTGCCACTGTAATGGTAGAAGTCCGAACACTGGCGATAACTTCTCGCGATTCTACTGTAATTGAATATGTGCACTGCAGTTCTACAGAGATGACAATGCCCAGTAGAAAGTGGTGAAAAATGTGTAGAGTTAGTAGTGAAGATTCTGAATTTACTTTCGATTATCTTTGGCGAATCTCAATTCGGCTTAAAAAATCTGCTACTATATTATTCCTTCCTTTTACATATTCTATTTCGTAATTGTACTCTTGCAATTCAAAAGCCAACTCTGGTACCGTTGGGAAAACTCTTTTCCTTTATATTATTGTTAAGGTATACAATCGGACAGTGGTCAGTGATTATTTCAAATTTATTTCCATATACGTATGGTCTAAATATGTGATGGCTTAAATAATTGCCAGAAACTCCTTATCAGTAGTGGCATACTTTGCTCATGATTATTCAGAGTTCTTGAAATATAGCACACTGGCTGACCCTGTTGTGACAATACTGCGCCAATGGCGTAATCATTTGCATCTGTTGTGATTGAAAATTCTTATCATACTCTGGGTATTTAAGATTGGATGGGAAGAATTGAGAGATTTGAGATTCTCAAAGCTGGAAATATATTGTGGGTCCTTAGGGTTTATTTTACACCCTTTTTTCAAATATTCAATCATCGGATATGCTATTTTGAATAATCCTTTATAAATTTCTCTGTAGTACCCCCTACGTGCATCTGTAGTTATAGCTGGTAACTAGTAGTAAATTCTAGAAGAAGAAACGCCTAGAAGTATGCGAACGAGACGCAGGGAGTATAAAAGAGCGAAAGCTGAGTAAGCAGCTATCAGTTTGTGTTTTGAACACGCTATAAGTTGCGAAGTGAAGTTTAATTGTGAAGTACTTTCAAAGCAGTCTAATAAAGACCATTTTGTCATACAGAATATTGGAGTGTTTTATTCATCAGTTAAGCGATACGAACGTTAGTAGAAGGTGTAAAATAAGCGGAATTTCCCTAAATTCGTTACAATATTATATTAAAATCCCGAATGCCAGGCATAAGAAGAAGCCATATTTTTTTACAATCTAAGAAATGTGAATGTGAAGAATTGTATGAATTTTTCGAAAATAGTAAACTTTAAAACTTGATCTCCCAACATATTATTTTTAAACATCCACGTTTCTGGGAAATACTGTACTTACAAGTGGTCGACGATATTATAAACCACAAATAAAAAAGCATTATCAATTCCGGACCTCTTGCTAATACAAATTCATATCTTCATAGTTCTTTTCATTCTCTTCGACGCATGTGGAAGGTCTTTTTCCATTTGTCGCATATGTCATCCCAGTTCCCACTGTCTCTATTTAGGGAAGTTTTTAAAGCTAGTCTAATGTTTTCAATGGCTCGGTAGGCTGTAAGCATAAATCCAATTTTCGTCTTTTACAACAAGCCTTATTTTTGTACTTGGCAACCAATTTCCGCTAGATTCTTATTCGCATTTTTATAAGGTTCTATGTGGAAAATTGTAAACATGTCAATTTAGTGGGTTATGTTTTGGTATATAATAATTTGAGCTGTGATTATCCCTTTTTCCTGTGACGCGCATATCCATATACACTTAAAATTTCTATATAAAACAGGGTCTGTATCGCGGTTTGACGATCGGAATCCATTCTTCACTAAATTTTATAATATGAAAACTGCCAAACTAAATAAATAATGTAAGGCGTAACAAACGATACGGGCCCAGGGCTATTATTAAAATCTTTTATACCCTAACTACCTTCCTATCATTCTCTTTGGGGAACATAAAACAAATTTCATGGAATAAATGGCCAAAATTATGTGGCGTAAGTACAAGACTAGCGCTTATTATCTCCTCGATTGTGATGTCAATTAAAATTTCTATCGCTAAACTTAAGTGTATTATTAATTTTTCCAAAAGGAGCTTTTCGGCCGATAAATACAAATGACCAAAAACTTTTGTTTTTTCTTATTCTCCTACGCGTTTCGATGTTTTTATAACGTCTTCTACCGGGAAGACGGTAAACTTCAAAGAAGACGTAAATAATATAAACGGCGCATACAGAACTGCCATCAAATGCAATGGACGAGGCAATGGACGCAGTCGAAAATTTTAATTGTGCTAGTTTGTATATATATGTATGTTGTTGAATGAACGTTTTTGTTAATAAATGTTACATGTAAAAAGGAAACATTTTATGTTAAAGGTAAACGTTTTATGTTAAATGTTACGTCTAAAGACTAAATTGCAGTTCAAATGTTATTGTATTATGTTAAATTTAAGTGAACTGTTGGAAATATGTTATTGCTTGATGTTAGTTATTAATAACTTTTAATGTTTGTTTTTTCGTTTTATGTTTTATAGCTCCCTGATGAAGATGTTATAAAAAACATCGAAACGCGTAGGAGAATAAGAAAAAACAAAAGTTTTTGTCTTTTATTTATCGGCCGAAAAGCTCCTTTTGAAAAAATTAATAAAAACTATACTCTGGCCCAAAATCACTACTATTGCTTTGTCTTTTGATGATTGGGATACCAAATAAGATAAGCTCTATAAATAAGTATATTATTATTATTGGTTTACCCTGACAATCGGGACTACCCTATATACTCGGATTTTTCACACCCGACCAGGACTGTTATTTCAGCATAACCCCCATTTAATTTCGTACCGTTTTTGCGTTAACCTCGTATCTACATTTTTTTGACAGTTTACCACGTATCTTCTGTATGCAATACGCAAGTGATTAACTTAGTTAGTTTTCCTAGATTTCTCATAACTTTCTCAATTGAAGATACTGCATTAAAGCAGAAACGGGACGATTTTTCGCGTCCCACCCTCGGAGCAGCTCCTTGCAGCTGGACAACAATAGCTCTAGAAAATTTTATAAAACATGTCTAACTTTTTGACCCTTTTTAACACGTTTCTTTCAATGGAACAACTTGATACTGGAGAATGGGTACTATTCGTTTGCTTTTGCAATCAGTCAGCCACTTTCGACGGCATTGACAGCGTTTCAATTCCAGACTATTTCAGCATGATAAAAAGATCATTATACACACTTTTAATTATCTTATAAATTCTACCTCTTCTTTTCTCCAAGCGAAATCTTCTCCCGAAACAAACCCCGCAATCCTAAGGGTGGTATGCCTCTTTCAGGTCTTTGATTTTTAAATATTTCAAACTTTCAAATGTGACTTCCGCACCTGTGAAATAACAAAAGTGAAATGACACAATCCTAGCTTATCCTTTCGACCAATTCAACAACTGGCAGAAGTTTTTCCAATAAGCGTACAATTTCAAACGCGACGTACAAATATAACTGAGTCGAATGACAAATTACGTAAAACGCTTTCCCAGCACTTATCTGCCAAAGTCAAATCCCTTGGAAAATCATTCTATGCAAATCCGGCCTAAAGCTGGTTAATAAAAATAGTGCAACAAGTCTCTCTATGTGCACTTCAAATTGCTGTACTCTCAAAAGTAGTTTTTTATTTATGAACTGAGTATTGCTCTAGGAAAATGTGACAGAAAAGTTTTCTTGACCCTTGAGCGGTTTTTATATGAAATATTTCTCCCTCAAGTCAGCAAACGGAGCATTGCATGACGTTGCTCCTGTCCTGCTATTGTTGTAAACACTCTGCTTATATGCCCTTACTAAATTTTTTAAATTTTGCCGAGAGCATCTCCACCGTCGTTGGTGGGCTCTGTTATAAGATACAAACATAACAAGAATAAATTATTAATAAAATTAGTAAACATCGTGGGCTAACTCACCAATACACCCTGGCTTTCCAAATCCATCAGCACATTCTCCATAGCATATGTTTTCCTCCTATTATTGCCAAACTCTTCCTTCTTCATAAGGTATGCATTTAGAAAAGCCCTTGTCTCCTCTCTAGAGAAAATTCTTCTATCACTAAAATATGTAAGAATTTATATAGTTAATTTTTGTTAACTTTATAAATTGCATCTCTGTTATACATACATTATATTAAAGTTTTCCATTTTATCCTTTCTGGTTGTAGAAATTGCCTTTAAATATGGCTGAAAATTGTTTATGTTTATATCATTTACTGACAGTTCTACTTGTCAAAACAGCTAGTGCTGCCAAATGAACATCGAAAAAGCAACTAAACAAAGCTGCTCACAAAATGAAGCGAAGTTTTAAATAGTATCTAGCAGCGCATTATCTTGCGTTTCTAATTGCTTGCACGTACATTCTTTGCGGTGGTAGCAATGGGAGTGCCCCTAAATCCCCAAAAAAAAATCCCCAAACACAGAATCCCCAGGTAAAAAAAAATCCCAAATTCATAATCCCCAAATTTAAAATCCCATAACCAAAATCCCCAACTCAAAATCCCCGCAATTTTTTTCAGGCTAATTCCCCAAACCGTTTTTGAGGAAATATCAAAAAACCTTGAACACAAAATCACAAAAATGTATTTATAATTTCGCAATAACTCTGATCACTTTATATCCAGCAATCAGTAAGTCCCATGCGTCAGCGTAGTTGCTGTCACTTACCGCTAAACTGCTAACAATTTCTAAGGTAGTGTAGTTTCTGCCCATTAGATAAGCTAGAATTTCCATTAACGTAGGATGCTGCGCCGATGCAGGTCTTTTACCTTGTGATACGCGGTTTTTTTTTGTGGGTATGCCTGTTCACATAATTGATATTTCGTGTTTGGATGCTTTAATCAACATCCATTGGTTCTGGTTTTTTAGGTGGCTTTGGGGCTGAAGGACGAGGTGGTGGTACAGAGTGGTTTATAAAATTGTTAGGGTTATTGCAATCCTTGTATCTGTGGAAGATAGGTTAGTACTGGATAAAAATAAGTACCACCTTCAGAGTTGAGATTAATACGATTATTAGGATTTCGAGGGGGAACTTTGTGGTATATTGGGTTAGCGTTGGGAAGGTTTTTCACTATTCCATGGGCATAATTGTTCTGAAGTACTGATTCTCTAGTTTGAGACAAGTTACAACCTTGGAGAAGATCCACAGGTTCCCTCATTCCCATTATTTGGATAGATCTCGATTCAAACCGCGAATAAATCTAGAGCTTTGTTTCTATATGTTTGCGTCATAATGCAAGATTTTGTTATGGCTCATATACATACAAGTTTTATTCAAATCAGCGAAAGATAGAATAAACCTGTTGGTTAAATTCTTGCGTTGTAGTCGTCCTTGCAGGAGTGAGTTCATTTGGTACTCCAATGTACCTAGGTCTCCTTTGTCGGCATAATGGAATACAAGGCATTGCAAATAGCATTCCAATTTAATGGCGTATTGTAAGACTACAATGCGGCGTCTGTTTGTCCTGTATTTTGTTTCTAATTACGTTAAGTATCCCAAAATATTTTGGGGGTACCGCATATGGGTTCATAAAAATGAATAATACATTCTACGCTCTTTTCCCATGAGCTGAACGCGCTTGGTTCGCCAGAGAATTCTCGGATACTTCTAACCACGTCGGGAATCTTGTCCAATTCCCCAATGTTATTTGCATGTTTGTAATGGTAATAGTTTAATCATCTTTTATTGTCGGATTTTCTCTTTGTCCTATTTTGGCTTCTTTTAGCCTATTAACAAGTTCTACGAATTGTACGATGTCCCTAGGTATTTCTTACTTGGTGCTGGCTGACCACTTGTCAAGACCGCGTTAACCGGGCCACAACGATACGTTGGGCGCCACTTAATCTTTGTTAAATTGCAAAGATCACAAAATTATTTTTTAGTACTCTATGAGCACGTCGTATTTTTATTGAATTCAAATTTGAATTGATTTACAATGAATGTGCTATTCTAAATCCAAGCTCTTACCAACGGAATGCTATCATATGAATCCAACGCGTGCATCACCTTATTCTCACGATTTGGGAATTGAGTGATATGACACCGAAAATGCTGTTTCCCATGCTTACGGAATTTGTGCATTATGATATCCACAAGCGTCAGACATAGCGTCAGCAGAAATATATTGCGCGTGTGAAGTCATTCTTGACTTCTGTATTGTGAACTTGCACTACCAAGCAACAGGTACGTGACCTTAAGTGTTGTATGCGTGTGGTTGGGCTTATGCTACGCTGTGTTTGTTTGATGTGATTTGTCTTCATGACGTGATGTCGTTGTATGATTTGATTTGTGATAATGCTGTGATGTCGTTGTATGATGTGATTTGATATTTAATGAACTGCATCTGATATTGAGGAACAAGTTTTTAATGCTGCACTCGTTTGTTTACTCGCTGGCTGTTGGTTGATTGTAACTAATGTCATATGTTAATTATATTAACCTCTTGAAAATATCCAAAGTTCTCCAAATATGATTATTTCTTCAGTTGTGTTATCTTGAGATAATTAATTTCCTCGACGAGAACGACCAACTGACCTGATGTCGTTGTATAATGGGTAGAACGCCTTCCTTCGACATTGCTGTTATACAAGGAAGTGGCAATCCAAAATATGTTACCTCGAAATAACTGAATAAGTTTTGTATTACGGAATTATATTCCTTTTCTTCGTATCCACTAAAATTCCATTCTGGAACAAATGCAAGAGCTTATAAATATTTCAAGTTCATCCGTAAATTTCACAATTTTTTAACTTGTTTGCAGACATAATGATAGAATATGTCTCAAAACGTTTTGGCAAAACGGAAAAACAACCATGAATCTATGATTCTAATGGATTTTACAACATTAGCATTCGATTTATCCACCTTTGACGTTTGTACGCCCGTCGATACATGTTTGTGTGGCTGACAATTTATTGGTGCTGTTTGGGCTTTATTTGAAACTTGTCTTATCCCACTATATTGTTAGCAAATTGTTTAATATAAGATAAGTTTTTGTACTTTTAGAGACTGACAAATGTCAATTTCATCGGCCGGTCGGTTGTATGTTGGATTAGACAAAGAGTCAAACTATTTAGGCATCACACTTTTGCGGGCTGATGAATAACTTTCACCGAAACACCTTTTAAAAAGTTTTGATGTGCAGTCATTAGAATGGAAAGAAAAATTATGTTTCTTGTGATATGACCAGGTCCCTTCATTTATGCTTGTTTTTCTTCCCTGAACGTTCATCGTACGTTTCCGCACTAAACTTTGTGCGGCTTTCCTGGTTGAAGCTGTAACATCAGCACTTCGATGTTTTCTGGCTTCTAAATGGCGGAGCACATCGTATTTTTCTCCATTGGCACAGAAAAACAGACAAACATTTCAAACACTGCACTCCACTGATAGGAACTGAACTGCCTGCTCGTACTTTTCGAGTTTTTCGGGATATCAGCCGCAGAGCTGTGCATGCTAGCTTTGGTACTACGCTCGTCGGATTGGGGTGGTTCTAAAAAAAATCATGCACTTGACTTAAAACCACTAAAATGGGACGACAGCAAAATAAACCTACCTCCACTACAAACCCAATATTACCCAAACTGATTGAACGGACGGACTAACAAGAAGGGCGAAACACTACAACTACCCGAGAAGCCATACATCTGCTTCTCTACTCTTCCTACCCAACCAACAAGAGATACTTACGTTATCACCGAGCCCAACCTATGTACCACAGACCTAAGGCTCCATCATCTCACAGCATCAAACCAATTAGCAATTCATTTCTCAAATGTGTATGACAACATGCTGCCTCACAATTCTACATATTTTTTTTCTTAATCTTTTCTCAAAAGGAAATTCTGACTCATAAATCTTAAAATTTTAAACACCCTAATACCTCATTTGCCTTTGTAAACAAACGAAATTTCGCATATCTATATTATCGCGTGTTAATGGAGATCAGTGTTGCCAGAAAAAAAATTCTTTGGGGCGAGAATCTTGAAAAAAAGGGCTAGAAAAAGCAAAATTTCTTCAAGAAAATCGAAAACCGTTGCAAAAAGAGCTAAAATATTGCAATGTAAAAGTAATTATGTGGAAACTAAGAGACGGTGAAGTTCACCGTAACGTAATATAGATAGCGGCCGGGACATAGAAAAACCCTGCGTCATGACGGTAGAAAGAAACTCGTTCATCACCGTTTTTTCCCACCGCTATTGTCAAAGCGGTGATATTTTGTCAATTATTTATAAAATAAACAACATTTTTGAATTGAAATTTTTTCTTGTGAGTTTATTAAAGAAAAATTATAAAGAAACTAAAAAAAACGTGCAAAAATGTAAAATTAACTTTTACAACGTAACAGTTCGTAGTTTCCAACAAACCGTTGCCGCTAGAAGCTGTGAGTAGGCCGTTCCTTAGCGGTCGTAACATACCGGTACCGCTTTGGAGGAAACCAAGCCCTAAGCAATGTGTTACTGCAATTTCATTAATAAACACGTGCTAAATATTTTTGTGAAATAATTGCTTTATGATGAAAAATATAACTGTGGTAAAGTCCAATAAAGGAAAAGACATGTTAAACGTCGACGGCTACTTCTTCTATTTGGAACGAAAAACTGGACTTGTTCTGAACGAATTAAAAACAAATGTACCGTGCGTATTTTCACACAATTTGATGGCTGTGAACATATTATACAAAAAAAAAGAAATGAACATTCTCATGATCCATGTGCGCATAAAAATCGATTGCAGAAACAAATTATCTGGTTAAAAATATGGCTCGCTCGAGTTTTCTGCAGCCTAGCCAAATAATTCAGCGTGCGGTATCTATGACAGAAAAACATATTACAGATTATCTGCCATCAAGAAATGCCCTTAAGTTAAAAATTAGAAGACAACGGAACAGTTTGAAATGTTTTAAAGAGCCAACTTGTGTTGAAGAAATATACATTTCTTTATCACTTTGTGTTTTGGAAGGTCAACTATTTATTTTAAGTGAGAAAGTTATTGATGGCGAATGCATTCTTATATTTTGAACAAAATCTTCGCTGCAGTTGTTAAATGAGAGCGACTGCTGGATTATGGACGGTACATTTGACGTTGTTCCAACGATGATGAGGCAGCTATTTTCCATACACGGAAGAGTAGAAGGAGAAATTGTTCCGCTGGTATTTTGTCTTATGACCAAAAAATCAAAGTCAATGTATATTTCATTTTTTGGTGAGTTGGAGAACATCGCATTGAACTATGGTATCCAACTGAATCCAACGCGTATAATTAGTGATTTTGAAATGGCTATTATTTCTGCTGCAAGGAAGTGTTTCCCATTTGCACGGCAGAGTGGTTGCCTCTTCCACTTCGGGAAAATATTTGGCTAAAAGTTCAAAAAGAAGGGTAAATTTATTGCATAACCGCAACTTCCTGCCTTTAAGATAAAATGATTATTAAATATTTTCAGACTAAGCCGCAAATATGGCAACAGCGAGCAGTTTTCAATCCAAGTACGAATGCTTAAAAGCTTAGCACTGGTTCCTCATAACGAAATCTCAAAGTATTACACAAGTTTGCGTGATTCATGACGACAGCGATTTGCAAAAACTTTCAAAATGGTTTGAAAAAAATTATGTGTTTGGTAAAAAGTCACAGCCTAAATATTTAACACAATTTTGGTCCGTGTTCGATGACCCCCATCGAAAGTTTTTCCAAGAACGCAAAACAGTGTGGAAGCTTGGCATCGCCGCCTTAAAGTCATAGTTGGAAAAAGTCGTGCGACGCTGTACAAATTGATATCTGACTTACAAAGGGAGCTTATTTATGCTGAAACACAAGTACAAAAAGTAAAAAACGGCGAAAAAAATAAAAAAAAACAAAAAATTCAAAAAGCAAACAAATTAAAAGAGTAATGAAAAAAAGATTAGATTTAAGTCACTTAGCATATTTAAAGCGTATTGCTTCAAGCATGACATTAATGTAGTATCTATTTGATTTTTATTTGTCAATAATGTTGTTTTTTGTTTTTCCGATAAACATGTTAGAATTTTGGAATTATTTTTGGAGGTTATGTTTCCGGAATTTTGACTTCAGAATTTTAATTTACAATTTTGACCGTTTCCCGTTCTATACTTGATATCATTTGCTATAATATCTTTTATTGATAAGCACGTTGTTTAATTAAACATCAACAAATTACACGAAAGTATATCCGCAACACCTGAAAATGTGAGTGCCGGTGCGTATATGTAAAATTTTATTACTACGTAGTATAAACAAATAAAAAAATATGCAATAAAATAATATTGCGACTATAAACTGAGATATAACCTATCCTATATTTCAAGTTAGATCAAACTATACACGGGGTGCAAAACAAACACGTGATTTTTATATATTAAGATTTCAAAATATATGTCGTGCACACAAGTGATTTATGTTGTTGGTTCTTTTTATTTTTGCAACTAGAAACTAAGATACATTTTAACTTCATTATGAATAATTACCAAATTCTCAATTTTATCTTCTATGTCGGTAGTTTTCAATTCGAATCCGTTTGTAACTATCCATAATTTACTAATGATGAATTTCTGTTGACGGTATTTTTGTATCTTTTCAGTAAGTGTCTGGAGTCTCAGTGGGCTGCAATTAATATAAAGTAGTTCTCCTTTTTGAATTAAAACGACGCACTCTTTTCGTAGTTTATGAACCGCATTAGGCCAAGATTTTTATTTCACATCGTCAAACCCATCAGTTAACATTAATTGAGCATTCTGTATTATAATGGGTATACGATTGTATGTCTCGAAACATTCGTCATACCACATTCTCCAGTCGTCATTTCTATCTAATTTATTCAAAAAATCGAAATTGAATATCATTGTCATATTTTCCTTTTGTTTTTGAATATTAAATCGTTTAGATCAATTGTTACTTCCTTGGGGAATAGAAAATATTTGTAGAAGCTCTTTGTGAAACGTAAACTACACATCTTCAATGGATATATATTATCGAATACTTGGAGGCATTTTACATCGATTTTTGTGAAATAATTAGATTTTGTATTGATTGTTTTAGGCTAGGCATTGTTGTATTTTATCGCGCAAATGTATCTATACTGAAAAATAGTAAACAATTTGACTGTGTTGCCACTTCTTTTTGGTTAAGTGTATTCAAATTGTATATGAAATATAACCAATTAGATGGCAGATATGTATGACGAGTATATGAGATATCACTTTGTATGATTGTGCCATTAAGTAGAAACGTCCGTACACCTGTACTAAATGGCGATGTTGGAGACTGATTAAACTTATTTGTGACTTACGATTTGGTAGTCCGAACAATGGAATAGATGTATATGATGTATTTTAATAAAATGTTTAATAAAATGAATTACTTGTTACAATTATAATTTGATTGCTTTTCGTTTAGACAATGTGATTTATGGCGAAAATGGTAATAGTATGATGGAGCCTTTGATCGGTGATGATGTTGTTGTAACTTGATTGTCCTCTTGGTTTCGAATATTGTAATTTATTGTAATTTGTGCAATGTTTAATTGTTGAATGTTTTAAATTGGAAATGTTGTATGATTGGTCGATTAAATTGTTACATAAATTGATTGTTGAATTATAAATTGGAAAATGTTGTATGTCGTTGGTTATATAAAATTGTATTATAAATTGGTTGTTGAATATTGTATTGACTTCAATTTTGGTGACCATGTGGTGATTGTGATGTTAGTCTACTTTTAATGTTGAATATAACACTGACGTAATGAATAGTAATTTAGATCAGGCATCGGCGTTTCATACATCTTAAGATGGTGAGCAGCTCACACAGATAGCCTGCGCTCTTTGTTTAGTGAATGGTTCAGTCTGCAATGAGCAGTTGGCGTGTCAACATCGAGTGTTGATATCGCTAGTTGCGCAGCGAAAAATGTATGCACGTATTTACGTAAATACATTTTATTAATATAAATTAATTTAATATGAAAAAATGCAACTCTCCTCAAAAAGTTTTAATTTTTTATTGCATTCAACTTATTTAAGCTTTTATGCGAACTTTCAAAATGTCGCTTGATGTTATTTACATACGTCGCTGAAAATGTTTTGTAGCATAAACCCCATTGAATTTGCCCAAAGGCGTTGTTCAACATAAAATATTCGCTTGCCATTGTGCGCATCAATAATTTATTCACCCCTATTCTGCATTTCGATTACGTTCCCGTTCTACGCTCCGCTTTAATCGAACTTCGGTATTCTGCATTACGACGGAATCGTAACGAGAAGAGGAAGACCAAATGATTTTTCGAAATCAGCTGTTTGTACGGAATGTGTGAATATTGGAACAAAATAAATCAAAGAAAATTTGTAAAAAACACTGAAAAACGTTTATATTTCATTATCCACGCCATTTTGTACAAAAAAAAGCAATAGAATATATTGCCGCAGTGTTATATTTTTTTGAGTAAAGTGCTTTCATAATTGTAAGTGTGTTTTTGTCGTTCTTTTGGGCAATCCCCTGCCGTGGCCACCAAGTTTTGTTAAAACGGATTCCTGCACGATTATAGCTGACATTTTCTGAATTTTATGGATGCTAATTTCCTTGCACTGGTCTAAAATGCTTTATAAAGATTTATTTATTCTCTCCGCAAGGATTGTTTACGTTTTCGCTTCACCTTCCTCTACTCCGGCAGCTTGCTTTGGCATATAACTGGACCCAACGAACAGACACAAATTATAGCTGTCTATTATAATGGAATCAATAGCCGCGGCATTATTTGTGGAGTTGGAAAGCAACGCATATGAAAATGGCCAGGCGAGAATGGAAAGGCAAATATTGCGAGATTTGTGTAATCCATTTGAGATGAGTGACGAATTGTAAGAAATTGAACTTAAAAGTGGTAAAGTTTAATGACTTATTTTCTTATTTAGGTTCAAAAAAAACTTTCGTCTTAATAAGGATGCTTTCAAGTATGTGTTAGATACTTTCGCGGGGCAAATTCGTCCAAGGACTTCGGCATCGACATCTGCCCTTAATATTGTTTTAGCTGCTTTGAGAGTTCTTGCAGAAGGCAGTTACCAGCATGGAATAAAATAAAAATAAATGTAATGCGCGATAACCTCCAAAGAGATCTTAGACCGAGCTTCTCTTCCAATTTACGTCATGCTCTTGGTTTCCCTACAAATTGGCCGGACGGGGACCTACATGTTTTATGCCGACTCCGAACGGCATCTCAAAGGCAGATGAGTTTTCACTGAGAGCTTTTCATGGCAGAAATACACTCGGAGCGCTTGCCAAACACTGCCGAGGGGCGACCCCGCTTAGAAAAATTTTCTTCTAATTGAAAAACCTTATTTCTAAAATTTTGATGTTGCTTTGCCCGGGGTGTGAACCAGGGCATACGGTGTGGTAGGCGGAACACGCTACCATCACACCACGGTGGCCACCAGCATGAAATAGGGGCGGATTATAATGTAGGAATGGGAGAGTCAACAGTGTCAAAGTCACTGTCTATGTTTCTGGATGTAATGCAACCAAAATTATGCCCTCAGTGGATAACATTTGAACAAAGTAAAGAGGAGAATATACAAGCGAAGTAAGAATTTTATGCGAAGGCAAGCTTCCCAGGAGTTATCATATCCCGCTTTGTTGCGATTAAATTAGCCAACGTCTCATACTGCACTTGTGTTGGAAACATAAAAAACAATCACCATGAAGCCTTTTACGTTTCTCAACAAGTTTTACTACATTTTTGTTAAAATTCTGTTATAAATTAAGAAAAAAATAAAAAGAAAATAATTTTCCGCCAACAAATTTGCAACTTAGAAAAACGGAACTACGATCGAAATGCAGAATACACAAAATCGAACGATTCGAAGTTGGATCGAAAGAGATTGGAACACAGAATACCAAAATTGCCAAATCGAAAAAATTCCAATCCAAGTCGAAATGCAGAATAGGGCTGATTATTTATTGCGTGCTTAGCCGTTGCAGTTTTACAAGCGAATGATCAGTGAATCAATTGGTTCGTACGATCAAAGCGCTCTCACTAATACATCCACACAACATTTTTGCCGACACTTGA
>JARSSU010001403.1:0-65640 GCA_029619165.1 Eurosta solidaginis | reverse complement strand
AAGCAAACGATAGTAAAATGTAATCACAAAATACACTTACTTTACCAAAGCTCTACAAATATACAAAAGCCTAGACACGACGATGTCTAAAGACACGACGCGAACGGTGCGGATATCTGTAACCATCAGCAGCGGTTGTTCGTAGTGTTTGTGCGAAGCAGCTGGTTCAACATGAGATGAGACTGCACTAGAAGGAGCGGGAGCTGGATGAGATTCATACACAGGAACAGGAGCTGCAGCAGCGCAGCTGGAGGAATATAAGACGATACAGGTACTGAAGGAGCAGAAATGATAGACTGGTGCTGGAGCCTCAATATGACTGGTGACGGGTGCAGCTGTACATGAACTGGAGCGGCGCAGATGCTACTGGTGACGAAACATATACAGGCCTGGGTGCAGCTGCAGCTGGCGCAGTGTGGAATGTATGAGGAAACAGGTAAACGATGGTGGCAGGTTCTGCATGGACGACCGGAACTGGGCTGGTGCAGCTGCAACTCCTGGCACAGGTACATTAGCAGCTGTGGAGTATATGTAGTTCGCTGGTGCGCTAGCACTGGAGCACTAGCAGCCGGCTGATGATAGCTGTAGCCCAATCGTTAACATCAGCGCAGCGCAGACCCAAAATGCTGGCAATGGTGATGATGGCGAAGAGTGTTTCCTGTGAAGTAAAAGTCAATAGCGTTGGTTAGTCGTGCCTTTTTATATAACAATCAGGTTTCATAAAAAATATCTACATTCGGTTTTGTTAAATCCGTGAAGTGCTACAGTGGCCACCGTCGCTATCTATTGACTAGTCTTTGTATGTGGCGCAGTTTTTATATGATTTCGCATTAACCAAATATTCTTTTAATGATTATTCAATATACATGCAATTAACTAAGCGAAAACAAAAACAAGGGAAACAAAAATCCACTTTTATACTAAAAATGCACAAAAGAAAACACAGAGAGAACGAAGAGAAACTGAACAGTGACAAAAGACAAAAGCGCAAATTCTAATTCGACGCTTCGCAGTGCTGATTAAGTTTAAATGACATGACCAATCAGGCAAGGAAGGTAGCTGCTGAGTACTAAGCCGTATAATATATATATAACGATTTGCCGAGATAAAAATTACTATACTGCTTTTTAGTATAATCCATAACGTGCTCGTATTTGGTAATGTGCCAAACTGTGAGCTTCACGTGATTTCGAGAATGAAGGTGATTAGGCAACTTGAAATTGAGTATTCAGTGGCATGCCACATGCATCGTTACAATGCACAACAGAAGCCAGCCACGGGCGTAGTTATAGGTGTTCAATATTGAAGTGCGCCAATAGCACTCTACCTTGGGTTGACGTCACTCCTTCATCAGCTCTGCTTTTACTCAGTTTGGAGCTTGATATTTCGTAGTTTCAGCGAAGTCATTTCTACGCTCATACAATAAGATAAAAAACACATTGTGTAGAGAAATCTTATGATGTGGCTATATATAGCCATCGTCGGACCGTAGTGGACAAGAAAAGACGCCATTTCGCTTTACACCGACGAGTCAAAATGAATGCGACGTGTACTCTGAGCAGCTTAAGGGTCGTTGTCCGTCTCCGTCGTACAGACTAGACTAGTATCATCCAAGCGGATTTGCTGGATATAGAGAGAGCCGGTACGCTCCTGTTAGAGGGCGCGAAGTCTGTATTTTCTATGATAGCGAAAGCACTCGAATGGCTCTCAACTACGCCATCACTTCGTCAGAGCTGTCAACAGCGGCATGAGGTCGCTTATGCCGCAGCTAACTTTGCTTATATCATGCTAATTGCTAAATGGGCCGTAAAAGGTATAATCATATCCACTGACCGAAGCAAATAGCTTGAACAGAGCACCGACTAGCCCTACATAGCAATTGTGCACTCAATATTTTAAGAGAATGACGAAAAAATCGAGTGGAATGCCTACTAGAATGACAATGGAGAACTGGTAATCGATATAGAGAGCATGTTAAAGTTAATAAGCGGACTTTTCGACTTAATGCCAAGTCGTGAAAGAAATGATGAGCTCGACATCTGAATCCCTAATTAAGGAAACCTCTTTGACGAAGTTATAATGACAATATCTTGCTTCGACACGAAAGCGAAGATTTGAACCCCATGCAATACGATCTCTTCAACCTTTCATGTTGCTTCTTTTGTTGTTCTGTCTGGAAAGGGGAGGTTGCTTTTGCACTGACCGGATAATCGACACTAAGCGTTCTGATAGCAGACTGTATGAGTATGGAAACCTATTTCCCTTTGAAATTGAATATGCAGATCCTGGCTCCAGAGCTACGTTCAGCATCACTTCAGGTGCGTAAGCGAGGTACTCTAAGGCTTATGGGCTATGTGCCGTCTTTTTTTAAGATCATTTACCAAATCTCACTCTCCTTCGATGTGTAGATACTGCGATGCTTCCTGAGCGAAAAGCAGTAGGGGTTTGGTCTCTGCACAGACTAGAACAGTGCCGCAGCAGTCTGATAGCTTGGTACTAACCAAATAATAAAATACATATATTTCGGAATTTCTATTCATACTCGTAAAGAAATTCGAAACACAAAATTCATCATGTACCCACAAAAAAAATACTTTAAAAATATTCAACCTGGGTGGAAAAGGCAAAGAAATAATCCCCAAATTCATCCACGAACCGCTGATGCTCTTACAGTTATCATAGCACATACACAGATACCTGGATTTGCACATACATACATACATATGTACGTATAGATGTCCATACAAAAGCGTAAAACATAACAGTAAATTCGTTTGGGAACCCGTAAAATCGACAGCAACTTCTAATTTATCGCCTCATTAAGTGCGAGTACAGCTTCCAATTGTTTCATCGAGCAGTCAACTTAGCAACAACAACTACGACTGGATACCAGAGCCATAGCCAACTTTGATTAAGCAAGGCAGCATTTTACGCGAATGCGTTTGAAAAGTTGGAGCAGGGCGGGAGGGCTCATATGGTTAGTCGCTTGTTGCTATTGTCGATTGTTTTTGGTTGCGTTGATTGCTTGGCGATTTGCATCAATTGTTAATCGGTTTAAAATTTATTTGTTCAAAGCTCCACAGCACACCTCTGACTGACCGCAGTTGCTTTGAAATTGCTTGCTTGGTTTCAATTTGCTACTCGTATGCGTGTTTTTATACTCAGTTGAGCAGACCTCACAGAGTATATCAACTTTGATTGGATAACGGTTGGTTGTACAGGTATAAAGGAATCGATATAGATATAGACTTCCATATATCAAAATCATCAGTATCGAAAACAAATTTGATTGAGCCACGTCCGTCCGTCTGTCCGTCCGTTAACACGATAACTTGAGTAAATTTTGAGGTATCTTGACGAAATTTGGTATGTAGGTTCCTGGGCACTCATGTTGCTGTTGTAGCGATAAGGTTGCTCCCCGAAGGCTTTGGGGAGTGTTATCGATGTAATGGTCCTTTGCCGGATACAGATCCGGTACGCTCCGGTACCACAGCACCATTAAGGTGCTAGCCCGACCATTTCGGGAACGATTTATGTGACCACACTAAACCTTCAGGTCATCCTCTCCCTCCCCACACCCAAGTTCCATGAGGAGCTTGGGGTCGCCAGATCCTCGTCTGTTAGTGAAACAGGAGTGGCCGCGGATAGATAAGGTTGACAATTGGGTTTGGAGAAGCTGTATATTGCGCTAGCAACCTGAATAGTTGCGCTACACAGCCCCTTGAATCTGGAATTTTAGTCGCCTCTTACGACAGGCATACCTACCGCGGGAATATTCTGATCCCCTAACCCGCTGGGGTCCTGGGCACTCATCTCGGATCACTATGAACGATATCGGACTATAACCACGGCCACTTTTTCGATATCGAAAAACCGAAAAAGTGCGATAATTCATTACCAAAGACGGATAAAGCGATGAAACTTGGTAGGTGAGTTGAACTTATGACGCAAAATAGAAAATTAGTAAAATTTTGGACAATGGGCGTGGCACCACCCACTTTTAAAAGGTAATTTAAAAGTTTTGCAAGCTGTAAATTTGGCAGTCGTTGAAGATATCATGATGAAATTTGGTAGGAACGTTACTCCCATTAATATATGTATGCTTAATACAAATTAGCAAAATCGGGGAACAACCACGCCCACTTTAAAAAAAAATTTTTTTAAGTCAAATTTTAACAAAAATTTAATATCTTTACAGTATATAAGTAAATTATGTCAAAATTCAACTCCAGTAATGATATGGTGCAACAAAATACAAAAATAAAAGAAAATTTCAAAATGGGCGTGGCGGCCCTCCCTCGGGATTAAGTGTTAGTTAAAGAAAATGATGACTACAATTAAAAAGATTTAATTCGTGATTTATTTAACACCTGAATGAAATTGGAAACTAGCGTATCTCGGCCCCAATTAACAAACAACTAACATTATTTTAGGCAAATCTTTAAAGCTTCTTTCGACTTTTTATTATTTGATTTAATTATAGTGATAAATAAAGTTTAATATGTATGAAAACCAGCGTAAAACTAAAAAAAACACTTTAAATAATCAATTTGGTAGACATCGTGAAATAATTAAAAATTATTAAATAAATAAAACATTGAAACAATCATATGCATAATTGAAAATTTTTGTATACCTGTAAATAATCAAACTATTGTTTTAATTACCTTATTATTTAAATTATAAAGTAGTTTTATTTCATTCACTCATTTTAATCAATTTATTATGTACCTGATTATTCGAAAGTACTTCATTATTCTTAGTTCGATGATTGCTTTAAATTATTCGATTAATTTAAATCAAGCGATTATTACAATTTTCACCACTTTAAAAATTCTTAGCTCATTGATTGTTTTTAATAATTTTTTTAATGTTTTTCGTTGTTTGATTATTTTTTTAAGATTTATGATTTGGCCCTCCTCAAATTGCCTCCGATTTTTGGTTCTTTGATTTAATTTTAGTGATTAATTAAGTCTTAACTGTAGAGAGTTTAGTGCAAAATAAAAAAAATCACATACATAAACAAAATAAATATCAACCAATAAAAATCATATACATTAAAATTGTTTTTATAGCTGAAAATAATCAAATTATTGCTTAACCTTTATCTACCTTTTTATTTTTAATTATAAACTAGTTTTTATTTAATTGACTCATTTTTATTCATTTTTTATATTAACCGATTCTTCCAAATTACTGATTATTCTTAGTTAGATTTATTCGATGATTCTTAATCACTTTATTATTTTAATAATCTAGCCAAATGATATAATCAAAAATTTAAAAATCAAAAACAATCAAGTATCTAATCAATAATTAGGGAGTTTAAATTATAAAAATTAACTGAAAAAAATATGTTATGAGAATTCAATTTGTTGTACAAATAATTTTTTCTTACAAACCAATTGATTATTAATCGATTAGAAGTCACAAGCAGTGATTTTGTCATTAGTAGCAGACCTTATAGCAACATGCTATAGAGAAAAATTCATTCAAATCATTATTTAATCGTTATAATCTCTAACTTTTATTTTGTTTCATTTATATTTATTTGAGTTCAATTATAATCAGATATGTAATTATATTAATGAAATAATTAAAACCCAAAAACAACCATATAATATTAATAGTTAAGCAGGCAGTTAAATAAGATAAAATAACTGGATTATTGTAGTTAAAACAAATTTAGTTTGATTAATATTTTTTTTATTGAAATGATTATTAAATAATAAGAACTCAAAAGCAGTGTTAGTTTGTCATTATTGCCAGCACCTTAGGTGAAAAATTTGACAATGTATCAATCATTATTTATTCAGTCTTACTTTATGTATCAGTCATAGTTGGGCACAGTGCACTAAACTTTCAATTTCACTACCACTAAATTTTTAGCGGTGCCCAAACTATGCTTCGAAGAAGCCATCGCCGAGTTGGCAAGTGGAATTAAAAATTTATTGCACTGTGCCCAACTATGACATATACTGAAAGTAAGACTGAATAAAATAATGATAAAAACTTATAACGTTTTCACTAGGTGCTGTCAAAAATTCAATAGCGAAAAAATTTAGTGATAGTGAAGTTTCATAATTTAATTTTAGCGCTTTGTGCCCAGCTATGGTAGAGGTTTTATTGCATTTTATTTTGATAGTTTTCTTTTTTTGTATTTGCGTCATTTCCCTCTCTCCTCCCCTCCCTTTTTATTCATGATCTCTTTGAAAATTTATTTTGCCGCTGTTGCTCTGAAGCAGGTTTATAAATACTTTGATAGCTGACAAATTAATCACAGCCAAAGAAAAAAGATTATCGATACGATGATTTTTTATTATTATTACCTTTTTATTACGTTTATACTAAGTCCCTTTCATGTTTGTCACCTCATTTCCATACAAATTTTTGACCCAAGGAAAAGTCTTTTTCGGTAACTTCCTGTTGAGCTAGACACTTGATACTTAGAACATAGTTAAGATCTGTGAGACATTACAATGCAAGTCAAAAAAATCCGATAGATGGCGCACGGATTGAGATATACAGAAAATTTAAATTTTGCGATCGACTTTTAACTAACTTCTCGGTGGTCCAGATGAAACTTGAAATTTATCACATAGTTTGCGAGTCGACACAATTCGTGGAAAACAAAATGACGACAGGGGGCAGACGAATCGAGATAAACGAAAATCCCTGAAAATCCCTGAAAAAACGAAGGGAATCTTGCGATCTATTTTTAAGTAACTTCCCGGTGATCTAGAGACTTGAAACTTGGGGTGTGAGTCAGAACCCCGTGACAATGCAATATTTGATCAAAAAAGATTCGCTAGGTGGCGCATGGATCCAGACATTAAGAAAATTAGTTTTGATTTGGGAATTTTTCAATCCATTTTCAACCAACTTCCCGGCTACCTAGAGACTTGAAACTTGGCACACAGTTCGAAACTTGACGACAATGCAATTTGCAGAAAACAAAATTCCGCCAGGTGGCGCGCTAAGTGAGATAACTACAAAACTTTGAAAAACGAGGGGAATCTTGCAATCGATTTTTGAGTAACTTTCCGGTGAGCTGGAGATATGAAACTTGAGCCCTAAGTCAAAACCCAGAGATAGTGCAATATTTTATCAAAAAAATCCGCTAGGTGGCGCATGGATGGGATATTAAAAAAATTAATTTTAATTTTGGGAATCTTTCCATCCATTTTTAACTAACTTCCCGGTTATCTAGAGGCTTGAAGTTTGGCACTTAGTTAGATCCTGGTGACAATACAACTTATAGGAAAACAAAGTTCCGCTAGGTGGCACGCTAGTCAAGATAACTGCAAATCCTTTAAAAACGGGGGAATCTTGCAATCGATTTTTAACTAACTTCCTGGATATCTAGAGACTTAAAACTTGAAATATAATTTAAAACTCGGTGACAGTGCAATGTTTGATCAAAAAATTTGGGCTACGTAATGCACAAGTTGAACTATTTAGAGGATTAGGCCATACCTTCATGGCTAGCCTCCTAAGTGTTGCAGGCGTTGTAGAATTCCACCTCGTTGAAATCCCAACTCAATGCATGTCCTTGCATACTTTTAGGCGTACGCGAATTTCACCACGATTTTCAGCTGTACAAATTAAGTAGCTGACAAACGAGGTGGAATTCTCTTGTTATAATGCGAGGTGAAATTCTGTTGTTTTCACCAGTGTTGTCAGCGAATTCTCTTAAATCTTGTTATTTTGAACAAATAAATAAAGATAAGAATTTTCACTTAGGAATTACTTAAATTACTAATCAAAGTTACAATAGCCTTCTCGTAGGCAGTACTAAAAAATGTAAAATAAAAAGATGATAAAAAAGTTTAAGGACTACCTTTATATAAATGGACCAAAAAATAGAAGGCAGTTTTTCCTTTAAGACAGACATAGTCTTCTTGAATTTTGACTAAAAAACTTTAACTATAGCTCTTGTAAAAGAATTTTGGGATTTAAAATTAAAAAGGTAGAGCGCGTGTTTAAATTTTAAATAATCAATTAGTTAATCCCAAGTACATGGTTTGCATTAAATTGAAAGATTGCGCTCCCACCTTTATAGTTTTAAACCCCAAAATTCCATTACAAGAGCCATAGTTAAAGTTTTTTAGTCAAAATTCAAGAAGACTATGTCTGTATTAAAGGAAAAATTGTCTTCTATTTTTTGGTCCATTTATATAAAGGTAGCCCTAAAAATTTTTGTATCATCTTTTTATTGCTTTTGATATCATTTTTTTGTTTGATTGCCAAGATCTCTTTATGAGTTATATTTAAGAAATGTGATACATGCAAACCTTTCTGATATTTTTATTTCCGTAATCTAAGGCGAATTATAAATCGTGTTCTACAATTTATACATACATAGACTAGGATCTGAAGACGCCTTTTTAAAATATATTAATTATTATATAATTTGATGTTTTATAAAAACGGCAATCTTACCAGTTTTGCTCATTAAAATTCTAATTTGGTAATTATCAATTTTGAGGAAAAAAATATCACTCGCATGAGTGTATGTATGTATGTTTCTATATCAAATGACTGAAGTTTGGTAAGTAGCTAGACGCTTCAGAATTTTATCCATAATTGGTAAATTCAGCCCGGTTAAACCGGTTTTTACTAGATGCAGACTAAAATATACAAAATTGCCGAATATAAAAGGGAAAGCAATTTGAATAAAATACTTATACTTTTTGTATATTAAAAGCTTCTAAAGCATGCTAAGCAATGCCGCCGTCTAAATAAAGATTTTACACTGAAAGAAAAATGCTGGAAAAATCAACCGAACTATGGCTCAATTCAATTCAAATATTTGTCAGTTTCTTATCCAACACAAATAGCTGTTGAATTAACTTCGCACAAATTTTTGATTCTGAGTTGAACGTTTCAACAGTCAAATCAAAAAAAAACAAAAATTATATCATATATATTTAAGTTCATGCTCTGTTAACTTAACAATTATTACTGTCCACCTTAGGGACTGTTTGTCCTGTAAACTTTAAATTTATTTTGTTTACAAAAATGTTGTTATTGCAAAGATGAACCGCAAAGTTAACTTAAGAAAACGGCCTCGCCTCAAGAACGGCAATGAAAGCTGTTAAAATAACAGATTATTGTCAATATTAGCATAACAGTGAATGCTGTTGATCTGACAAATATAAGAACAAAGTAGCGAGCGCCGTGAGCGGAGGTTTCTCTTCAAAATTAACTGATGCACAGATTTGCATAATATTGGTAGTTGTTCTTTGCTAAAAATAACCAATGAAAGTCAGTTCTTTTAACAGAAAAACCAGTCAGATTTGTTGAGAATGTGTCATTTTAACCGAATAATGTTAGCGAGAGACCAGGAATTTCTCTTCTGTTAAAATGACTAAGTAAATTTGTTCTGTTGACATAAAACTCGTTTAGATCACTCATAACAATATCAATTTAACCGAATATCTGTGAATTCAAGAACAACAAATATGAGTTGTTGATTTTACTAGCGTCATTTCTGTGGGGGTATGGCCATTTGACATTTGTACTCTGCGGAATTGGCTTCTTGATACCGAATTTTCGGGAATCATACCGACACAAAAAATTTATTAACTAAAATGTTCTGTACACTTGAGTACATACACACTTTCTATTGCAGTTTATATTCGTTCCGGTTTCAGCATCACTTTTGGTTCTAGTAACAATTCGAATTTATTTGCATTTTATACACCAGGGTCAGTTTCAGATTTTGTTCAACCTTTATTTCCAGTTTCGCAGCCAAATCCGGTTCCCGTTTCGTTTCAAATTTCTGTTTTAGCTTTGTCCTAATTCCGATTCTAATTTCGATTCCAATTTCGTGTCCTGTTTCGATTACACTCAAAGTTCCACTTTCATTTCCAATCTCGGCTTAAATTTCTTTCTCTTCTCCTTGTAGCGATAAGGAAACTACTTGAAGGGTTTGTTAACTTCTATCGCCGTGGATGGTCCATTGCTGAATATTCATCTGATACGTTTCGTAATATAGTACCATTAAGGTGCTAACCCAACCAACACGTAAACGATTTAAATGACCACGTTGAACTTTCTAGGTCATCGACTCCTTCCGTGAAAAACTTGGGGTTGCCAGATTTTCGCCTGGTAAATAAAAAAGGTTCGATACTGGAAGAAGATTTTGGCAATTGGGTTAGAGAACCTATAAATTGCACCAGCAACCTGTTGTTGTTGTAGCGAAAAAGACTCTCCCCAAAAATTTTGGGAATTGTTATCCATGTTGATGGTCCTTTGCCAATTATAGATCCGGTTCGTTCGGGTAACGAGCACCATTAAGCAAGATACCCGACCATATCGGAAACGATTTATTATGACCGCATTGAACCTTCTAGGGCTTACCCACTCAACCCTTAGTTGCATGAGAGAAGAGCTTCGCCTTCTAAAGAAACGGGACTGGCCATGTGTAGGGGAGGTTGACAATTGGGTTGAATGAACTATATATTGCCTTTTTCGGCTCCAAACTTCCATGTCGTAGCCGATTTAGGTTCCAGTTTGGGTTCTAATTTCGTTTTAATTCCATACTCGATTCAAATTTTAGTTCCAGTTTTGTTCAAGTTTCGATTCCGATTTCAGTTCCATTACGAGTTTCGGCGCAATTTCGGTGCGCTTCCAATTTCTGTGCCAATTCCATTTCCCATTCCAATTTCGGTTGCGTTTCCAGTTTCGGATCCAATTCCAGTTTCGACCTCAATTTCCAATTTAGCCTCCAAATTCACTCGTCCGAGTTTCTGTCCCCATTTCTTTTAAGGGAAATGAGAATGAACTTCAATCTTACCTTAAAAGATTTAGGCACATTTTGAGAGGGGCTGAAGAGTTTGAACTCTCCTTTACATAATACCAGTGCTTTTGGATTAATATGATTTCCCTTATTTATATCTTCTTCCTTCCTTCTCTTCTCCAGCCTTATGGCCATCAAGGTGTAAGAAAATTGACCATTTGTCTGTCAGTGCTTTTGTTTTATGCTGATGGCGATCGTTGCAAAACAATTCGCAGGACATTCGTAAATTTATACAAACATTCGCATTTATTTATTCTCTCCCCTGAGTTTGCCAGTATATTCCCGAGCTACGTTCTTGGGCCAAAGGAGCAACGCATTGATGTTGGCTAACAAGCAACCAGTCTTTTGGCGCTTGTCGTCTACAAAATGCAATTTACAGCTTCCTTTTTCTATGAATTCAATTTCTTCACAGCTGTACATACATACATTTGTTTTTGTAATCATAATTTTGCGTCCAAAAATAAATAGAAAATAATGAGTTTAACTCAAGGAAGAATAGCAAAAGGACATGCTATTATTGAACCAAACCAAAATGTGGCTAGTGGAATTGAAGCAAAGATGAAAACAAGAACATAGAAAAATAACATTCAATACGGCAGAATTGTGGTATATTTGCAGGCCCGCAGAAGTCCACACTCACCACCCTCAATATAATGCTATAGCTGGATCGTATCCTAGTGAAGTCCATTTTGTTGGTTTTTTGCTGCATGCGGTATTCCCCAAAGGGACCCTTAAGGATGTGTGCACAAAACTATCAACGTTTAGATGCAAGTATAATCGTGCTGACAAGTAACTACAGGGGACTACAAAAAATTTTGGGATACTGTAAATGCTTACTCCTGATGAGAGTGGTCTGAGGATGTTTCTCTTTTCTTTACAGGGCATAATAATCGTATCGAATGATTATCCACGGGTAGAAAGAGTACTTGTCCAACGAGAAGACCCTGTCCGACAGTAGCCGTATTGGTACAAAAAGAGTCTGTCCGATAGTACCCGAAGGGGAACGAAGAGGAACTGTGGAAAAGTACCCGTAATAGTTTTAAGGAGAGTTTGAAATGAACCTGCCGTCAGTACCCGTAACGGTATAAGGAGGACCAGTAGAGCACCATCCGTTCAGACATAAACAAGAAGAATTGGTCTCTCCATAGGACATGCACAAAAACAAAAGCTGTCACGCCAACCCATATAAAGAGATCAAATTTGGCTATAGTCACGCATACTCCTTTGCGACTCATCCCGGATTGATCCTTGAGTAATCGCATTTTATGCAGGGTTTTTAAGACTCTAATTACGTACGATATTCTGTTAAAGTTTTGGTTTCTAACTCGTTTCCAACTTGGAAGTCAGTTTCAGCTGGCATTTTGCTTATTTCTTGTTTCGATTGCTGTTTAAGCTCCATTTCAAATTTAAAATATGGTTCCACTTTTGTTGCAGCTTTACTTCTTAGCTTTGTTTCAGTTTCGTTTTGTGTTCAGTTCTTGTTCTAGTTCTTTTTTCGGTTGAAGTTTCAGTTTATGTTCAGTTCAGCTTTCTAGCGGAATTTTAGTTGGAGTTATGGCTTGAATTTCAGTTTCAGTTTCCCTTCTTATTTCTTTCCGTTTCAGTTAAAGTTTCAGTTGCTGCTTCTGTTACAGTTTCCGTAACGGTTTCAGTTTTAGTTTCTCTTCCAATTTCTGCTCCAGTTTCAGTTCTAGCTTCAGTTCCAGTTTCACTATCAGTTTCAGTTATGGTTGAAATAACAAACCTCTGCTCACGGTATGGCGAAATCCAAAATATAAGCGTAAGCGCGGTCTTTGGAAGTGGTGTGATATAAGGGGGAATATAGGATGCAAGTGTGGGAATATATCGATAGGTTATCCATTTGTTATAAACAATTTATCAATTTACTATTGAAATGTTATCGATTTGTTACTGAAACTAACTCGATATATTATATGATGTGTTATCGTAAAGGTATATATTTGTTATCGATTTTTTGTCGAAAAAGTATCGATTTGTTATCAAAAAGATATCGATTTGATATTGGAAAGATACCAATTTTTCTATGGTTTGGTACTAGTTTTTTACCGGCGTGCTATCAATTCGTTATCGACGGCTCATTGGTTTATTATGAAACATATTCCGATAAAACTGTCGCTGTCGATAATAAGTCGATAATAAAACAATGACTTTTCGACATCGTTTGTTACAGATATGAAGCCGACGAAGAATTCCTAAAAAGCCCGAAATTATTTGTTTCTGGGAAAGTTGTCTCTGCTGGCGTAAAACTTCAACTCCTGGGCGAGCTCTAGGTAGGTAACATAAAAGCATAAGTTTTCTAGACGAACTTTACCAGTACTTGTTACACAGTCATTTTTTGTTACTAGACGTCAAATGGCCGCAAATAACATTCTTAAAATATCTGATTTAACGAGTGAGAGGACTTCCCGCTACATATTGAGAGCTTTGTAAATGTGGGGGCATCTACTTTACATCAAAGAACTCCACGAAAAGCATGCGGTATCAGGCATCACACAACCGTCTTGATACCTTCCGAGTGCCCTGTACATTCTGACTTGTTTGTGTATTGACTCTTATATAAACATTTAGCTAAACAAAGAAGTCCTTTTTGTCACATTTGGCTAAATTACTAAACGCTGACTTGTTTGTGCGTTAAGTCAATTTGTTTATTTGAATCTTTGAGTGTTTGTATGTCTGTGTATGTGTTTGAATGCAAGTTTCTTGTTCTAAGGGGTAATTGGATTTGTATACGCATACGATGATACACACACTCACACACACACACACAAATGTGTTTGCATAATCGAGTTGAAGCAAATATCAATGCGATTCACAGGCATTATGTGGCTGCAGAATAAGAAAATATTTTTCTACACAATGTAATGGCTAGCTTCAAGGGAGGGAAAACAAAATTGAAGAAAAATCTTTAAAAGAAAAATAGAAATTATTTGAAGAGCGATGGAAAATCTTTCCAGCAAAATCTGCGAGTCACCACTATTTTAAGGACAATGAACCAGCACCCCAAAGCTGTTTATATGTTCGCCGAAAAGTAGACTACAAGTAATGCAAAAGTTGTGCTACAGCAGCGAACAGAAAACTTGCAATGGCAATTTTTATCAAATTTCGTTAATTAAACTATTTTTTTTTCGATGCTTTTTGAAAAAACTTCTATGAGTTTTGTATTTGAAGCAATGAGAATCAATCAAGAAAACGTTTTCGCAAAAACTCGATTTTATGAAAATTTCGAACTTTCTCTTTGGAGTATTCAAAATTTGTTTGAGTATGTAGTTTTGTAACCCAATCAATTTACATCCCACAAAATACAAGTTATAGGTCTCTCGAAATTTGCATTGTTTTTGATAAATTTTTTCCAAAGAGTGTTTCACATTTTCTTCTATGAAAGCAAATCTTAACTACCCTGCGAAAAAAAATTCTAAAAATCTATGCGAAACTTGAGAGACCTGTAACTTAGTTATGATTTATTAGATTTAAACTGATAGAGCTATAAAACCATGGTATAAATATTACCAGGTAAAACCATTTACTCTTCTTGGCGGCCATAATGGTTTTTTGATTTTTAAAAAATTTTAAAATCACTCTCTTAAATTTTTTGGAAATGCCAAACCAAAGTAAACACAAAAAAATGTTGGTTTGACATTTTTAACTTTTTTTAAATCCCCAAAAAATAGGATGCTTATGAAATAAGTGAAAAAATATTTCGAAAAGTTTTGAAATCGGTTTTTATGTAAAATGGCAAAAAAATTAGTTACCAATATAATGGATGCCTCAACACGTCCTATTTTTGCAAAGGGACAAAAGAAAAGACCTTACTTCTTAACCTCTTCTAATTAAGAAGCGAATGTTTGAGTCAACCCCTATTGATTTTTTATTCATCCTTCTTCACTTGGTTGATACGCCTTTAACCCTTAAATATGCTGAAACTTCACTTTATAAGAGATCAGCAGTCTCAAGTGTCCTCGCTACTGCGGAAAAAAATTATTTTGGAGGTATTCTTTGGTTTGTTTTGGCCCTTTTCTCGCGGTTGGATAATACATTTTTAATTGGCGCTTAACCGCTTAGCAGATGCTGGCCGTTGCGTAACAAGTTACTCCAGCTAACGCTGTTTCGCGATAACTGACGCCAACAGCTGGCACCAAGAGAGATCAAAGTCTTCCCCCACCTGCTTCTCCGAACACAGCGGAGATCTTCCTTTAACTTGCCCACGCCAGCAAAAATGCAGTAGCTCTTCGCAGCTTAGCTAAACATCATCGTCCAGTTGGAGTATGATAGTTCGTGGAGGCTGAATTTACCGGCTGAACGGTCAAAGTCTGCCGCCGTGGTGTAGAGCTAGTGTGTTGACCTATCCCTCAAAAATATTTAAGAAGATTTGTATAAATGGTATTGATTGTCCCTCGGCATTACCTTGGCACCAAAAGTTCGTCCGCCTTAGCAGATAAATTTTTGGGTCGGCACAAAACATGTATGTAGCTGAGCCAGTTCGTAGAAAAACGAATACACGATACGTAGACTTCGAATTGGATGGAACCTTAATCTCCTCAGATATATATCACACCAAATTTTTATTATTAGTAGATATGTATCTCTTCCGTTCACCTTGGAAGTAAATCGGGGTTTTCTTCTCGTCGCGCAGACGCAGATATATTTCTAAGCAATTTGTTGAAGAAAATTCCTCAGAAGAGGATCGTGGCCTGATGCTTCTTTTTGCGGGAAACCACAATACAATTCTTGAGTTGAAAATTCTGGAATGCGGTTGACCGTTGAGATTTCTTTCCCACCAAAAAAAGTTATATCCACCAATAAAAAATTCGGTTTTGGATAAAATATCATAATATTAATGTTAGAAATCAAAAATATTAACGACAGCATAACACTGGCAATACGCGTCCAAAAATACCGAGAGAGGTGTCAAAAAACTCGCATTGACCTCGACAACAATAATCCGAAGGCGGAAAATAAAAATTTTAGATCGTTCAAAAGATATTAACGAAAAACCGAAAAATGACCCCGGAGTGCTCCGAAACCGAGAGTGGGATCTATAGTATTTTTGCGCAGAACACCTTTATGCATTGGCGGCCTTTGGCCGCGCTTATAAAAAATTACCAATTGGAGACCAAAACTATATCCGCGCAAAACACTTATGTTCACAATTTTTTTTTGTGGGTACCACAAAATCATCAAAATTACAACAACCACATGAAAATTTTCAAAATTTCTTTTGCAAATATCTCTTGACAGACTCAAAATGTTTTACCTTCCCTTACGGATTCGCGATCCTGGATCCAAAACGCGTCTTCTGATACCCCTCTTGATATATTTGGACGTGTATTAAGAGTGTCATGCTGTCATATAGAATTACCAAATATATTACAGTTTGTTATATTTATATTATGAAATCAAAACCAAAATAAAAAAATAAAAATGGAGAGCAATGAGAATTTTAAAATTTTTTTAAACGTCATTTCGGCTCTCACCGGTTTTACCTTGTAATATTTATACCATGTATAAAACAGTAGAAATTTACGTAAACAATTTTCTTGAATTTTTGAAAACGTATTTGAGATTAGTTTGCGTACTTGCAGTTAAAACTTTCAAAGAAATATTTCATTGAACTGAAGAAATTTGCTAAAATGGCGACTGCTTTTTTTTCTGTTCGCTGCTGTAAATATATTAGACTGTCCGTTATTTTTAAGTAAGGTTTTTGAGGAGAACTTTATATGCCCTTTAAAGCATAACTCGATGTAAGAAAAAAAAATTGAGAATGTCGTTAGTAAATAAATGAAAAACTCGGAAATGTTAGACACCCTAATGTTCCACATCGAGATTTGAGAAAAGTGCATATTTATACATGCATGTAAGTACATACATATGAACTTAAGTAGCTACTTGCTAACGCTTTGTCCTTTGGCTTGATAGACTTATTTACTTAGCAGCTTCACTTTGGCCATTGTGCCATTTTCACTAAATTATGAATGACATAAATTTTGTGGTGAATTACAAGTGAATGAAATGCGAACATAAAAATGCATTTAAATTACTTAGGAAACAAGAAAATTATTTGGAATTTTCGTTTTCCAAGGGGAGTGAAATTATTAGAGCAATGTATGTGAAGTGAATGATGGGGTGATTGGTAATTGACGAAATGAAGCATGTTTAAGGGTAGTTAAGGTAGTATTCACACCCAAGCAAGGGAAATCCGAGAACCTGCTCCCGTTGTATCGTTCCTTTCACCCAAATATGGAGAAAATTTTGGATCAGCATATCCACGGAGACGGCTTTGGAGTCTTTAAATGAAGCGCTTTGCTCTTTTATTCACATCTTAGAGGACTTTCGATAACATTGCTTATCAAGCTTTCGAACAAGCTATGATTAGCAAGAATATAAGCACAATGACCATTCGCTGGATACTATCCATGCTAAAGAGAAACAAAGCAGTCTTGAGCTGGAAGGGACAATTAAGTTAATTTTAGCTACTAGAGGATGCCCACAAAGGGGTACTTCAGCTACTAAAATCTAATGGATTTGACACACAAGTGTGTACAGATACTTAGTAATATGGATCACAGGAATGTACACAGGAACAATCTCTCATCGCATGCAACAAGTTCTGTGGTGTGACACCAAAAGAATGTCTATCAATCTTAACAAAACTGTCCTAGTGCCTTTGCCTTGAGATGCACCAAAATCCGAAATTCATACAAGCAAAATGATGCTACCTCAAACAAACCAACAAGAGCTTTCTTCGCCTGCACTAAAACTCTATGGCAAAATATGCGGACTATCTCCGAAAATAGTATACTTGGCACTTATTTCCGCTATGAATCCAATAGTTAACTATGCTTCCTTGATTTGGCAGCCGAAGACCATACAAAGAAGAGCATTAACAAAATTAATCAAACTACATTGACTAGTTTGCATTAGCATAGCAGGTACGTTGGGAACGTCTCCTGCTTATGCGTTTAGTGCCTTAGAAGTAATACCTCACTTTCCTATTCTTGTAGAGAAAGAGGCAATACTTCCTGCGCTAAGACTTAAAATCCTGCTCATGCCCCAACGATTGGTTCGCTTTTTTATCTTAGTCTGTGTAATGGCCTTCCCCACAAAGTCAAGCTTTCCCCATAGTAAAGTAGCTTGCAGTTGGGCCGCCATGACCTGGTAGCAATATCAGGGAATTTATGTACAACGGGGCGAATTTGTTAAGCGAACGTCTGCATTCGATGACTCAGCCGACTTTGTTTTTCTCAAACTTTTTCTTCCATTTATTAAACGAATCTCCGCACCCCGTCCCTCATCCGCTCAATCGAATTCGCTGTCTACGCTCCGTTCCATTTTCATTTATTCACTTCTACTTTCTCTCTCTCTCTCTCTTATTACTTCCATTTCTACCCTTTTCGCACCTCTACTCCCATTTTTACCCCTGATCCCAATCACAATTCCTTAATATCCCCTTTAAATCTCGCGCCACATCTCATATAGCTGTTTAATTTTCACGCTACTACCAAAAATACTTCCATAGATACGCAGTATGAAAGATAGGATTTGTTGCCACGCCTCCTTTACATGCCGAAATAATATTTAGCTCATAACCTTCCTAAGATGTCTCAGATTTGTTTATGATCGGTCAGTCAGTCTAGAACGCAACTTGTGCTACAGCTACATACATAATTTATAGAGATATAGATGAGAGCTCCCCATATGGTTTATCAGGGTCCACAATATCGCTAGCTATTACTTTTTAGTTGGCCTATATTGGAAGTTGAGACCAACAATATGTACACTTAAAGTTTTATTGATATCGGCGATAGGACTTCGGAGATTAGCTATAGCGAAGGAAGTGCCATGACATGAACATCCTCCTAATTTCTTTTGCTCTACTTTGCTCCAACCTCCTCTACCTTCATAACTCTAAAAGTATTTTGAGTAGTTTCTTTCGTTTCGTTTTACTCTGTCCTCCTCTTCCTTTTAAACTCTAAAATTGTTTCCCGAAAATCGTCATCCCTAGTACCGAATCTCATGCAAACAGAATAATTAGTCCCGGTTTCTACACCTCCGTTTCGTATTCTCAAACATCACAAATATGCAACAACTTCTTTGTACATTCTTATTTTGAGACAAATTGATACTCCAATATATGTATATATGGCGGCCACCGTGGTATGATGGTAGCATGCTCTGCCTACCACACCGTATGCCCTGGGTTCACACACCGGGCAAAGCAACATCAAAACATTAGACAAGGTTTTTCAATTAGAAGACAATTTTTCTAAGCGGGGTCGCCCCTCGGCAGTGTTTGGCAAGCGCTCCGAGTGTATTTCTGCCATGAAAATCTCTCAGTGAAAACTCATCTGACTTTCAGATGCCGTTAGGAGTCGGCATAAAACATGTAGGTCCCGTCCGGCCAATTTGTAGGAAAAATCAAGAGGAGCACGACGCAAATTGGAAGAGAAGCTCGGCCTTAGATCTCTTCGGAGGTTATCGCGCCTTACATTTATTTTTTTTTAATATATGTGAAGTGGTACCCCTTTCCGCATAAAATTGTCTTCTCTACTCACATCCGTTTCTGAACGTTAACAATCCCACCAGTTACTTTAAAAGTAGATGTTGTAGCAAGTTTTATAATTTGCAAACATAATTTTGGGCGCCACGAAAAAGCCATAATTAGCCAAATTTATTACAATTAGTTAGTTGAATGTGGGAAGCATGTGCACACTTGAGAGCAAAATGTGCTTACGCACTTCTCTGAATATTTAAACAATTATAAGAGGTTTGCCGAAAGGTTGAAAGCTTCTACAAGTTGTTCAAGGTGGAGTTGAAAGTTTCAAAAATGTTGGTAATATTTGAGTGAGATATGTGCACAAGTGTATGTATTTAAAATCATATATGAACGAACATACATACATACATATATGACGCTCATTAAATACAGTTAGTTAGTTCGCTATTTTAAGGGCGAATTAAACTTCCTTAACCCTAACGCCATAGTCGTAACCATACCCATATCCATAACCATCTCCAATATGATCGATTAATGGTGCCTTAACCTAAAAATCGTGAAAATTTCATAAAAATGAAGAAAACGCAAAAAATTACGAACACATACCACAAAAATAAGTCTCTCAGTCAAAACGTATCCAAAACAATGACTAAAATCTACAAAAAGTTATTAAATTCATCAACTCAAATATATTTAGGTTATGGATATGGCGAGAAATAAAAAACCATTTGGTTGGCTATGGTATGGTTATGGCGTTAGCGTTATGGTATGGCGCCATTAATCGCTTACATTGATTCGATCAGCTGTTTTTATCTGGTTATGGTTTTATGGTTATAAGTAACCATTAATTGGTCCTTTAACGATGAAGAAACAAGATTTTGTGTACGCATACTTTATTGGCGTCGAATGTGTGTATGTATGTATGTCTGTATGTAATTACCATTTTTCATCTTCATACATATGCATTTATTTATAATTATCTATTTTTATTACTTTTACCTTTTTTCGTGTAGCATGTGTCTGGGAACTTGCTCAATTGGCCATTTAACTAATTGTTCGAAGTATTTTATTGGATACCCTTTTCAAATGATACTTTTGAATAAGTTTTCCCATGCCCATATACGCCTTGAATGAGTAAATTAGTGCTAATTTTCAGCAGAAGGTTCATAAGAGGAGGAAAATTAACTCAAAATGAATACCAATGTACATCCCAATAGAAGGGTGATGGAAATTAGAGGTTTCGATTTTTTCTCGAACATAAGCAAGAATTCCGAGACTTATTAACAACTTGACTACAAGCGAGATTCTCAACTCAAAATACTCATAAAGCCCGCTGGATTCCCGAACTTCAATTACTGCATGGACAGTGTTATATGTAGAACCTAAGATTTTGTTTTCGAAATTCTCGCTTGTATTTCAGAAGAAATCGTGAGCACTATATAGTACTGCCATTGCAGCGATTACATCCAGAGGTCGTGAGCTAGTGAAATAGTTATTCGCGCTCACTTCACACATACTATTATTATTATCTTTCGTTAAGCAGCCGCAGAGTAGCAACATTGGAAGAGGCCATTAGGGGGACTCATGAAAGCATATAAACTTATAAGGTGTAAAATTATATCCATTTACACACGCGGTTATATGAACGCACCTAGTAATACTCTTGATAAACTTGATTGTTTATCAGCTGTATTATTGCCAAACAAAATTTTTTTGATTGTTATACAAATTAAAAAATGCCAAGATTAAGTGAAAAATCAAAAGTAAAACGCCTTTACTTGCTGATGTTGGAGATTTCTGATGAAAATGCCTGCTTTAATGTCTGCAAGGTTGCATTCCGTTGAGTTTACCGCGTTTACACAATGAAATGTGCGCGTAAATTTATACAAATTGTGTAAATGATTTTTCATACAAAATTTGACAGCTCGTTTACGCACTAGATAAATTTATACGTTTACACACTTTATAAGGCATTTATACGGTTACATGAGTCCCCCTATTGTTAATTTGTGAATTTCAAAGAAACATATTTTGCAAATAAACGCTAATGTCTAGAATGTTTTAGTTTCTTTGTTAATCTCAAGCAATAAAAAATGTTGTATATCATACTTATGGACTATTATTTGAACAAACATGCGTGTATACTTCGTGCCTCGTTCTTCGTTAATCAGCGACTAAACCACTCTCGCTGCGGTGATTTTGCTGTTACCAGCACAGCCACAGTTCCAATTTTGATGACCACTGGAGCTCTAAAACGAATATAGCGCAACTATCGTAGCTGTGATAAGACGAGTCAGTACTTTTAGTGCAGATTATTTCATTTTGAGTAGAAAGTCGTTCCTATTTTATCTAAATATGGTGGTAAAGATCGTGAGACTTCACAGTCATCCTGGTTGGCTTTTTGTAAGTTTATTGACGTAAAATTTTATTCTTCGTTTTTCTTAGGGAATTCATCAATAATGATGGTATCGAGTTACGTGCGCACATATCAATAGCTAATCCGGTATATGGCAGGAAAAGGGAAAGCCAAGGAAAGGAAAGAAAAAGCAAGAAAAGGTAAGGCGGGGAAAGGAAGACGAAATTGGATAACATTTTATACATTTAGTATCCCATTTATAACGGTTTGTTATAGATGATCAATCGGTTTTATATCGAGGGCCTTTGGCCCTGTTGTCCATTTCTTACCGACGAGTTTTCCGGTTGTTGTAGGTGTGTTATCGAAAAGCTATAGAAGAATTATTAATTTTTTCGGAAAGTTTTATACACTTTTCAATTGATATGAATAGTTATCAATGAGTTATCGATGGTTAATCGAAAACGTATCGACTAGTAAACGAAAATGTATCGATTTTTAACGAATAGTTATCGATTATTTATCAAAAATTTTCGTTTTATTATCAAAAGTTGCCAAAGTCTTTTTGAAAAGTTATAGGAAATTATTAAAGCCATTGGATATGTTATCAAAAGGTAATCGATATGCTGTTGACAAAGTTTTCGATATGTATTGATTAATAAAGGACAAGTTGTTGATTATTTTTGTTAAAATTATCGCCATTTTATCAAAAGTGTATAGATTTGTTGTAGTAAAAAGTATCGATTTATTATCGGTGTATTACCAATCTGTACTCGAAGCATTTTAGATGTTTTTTATCGAATTATTATAAATTTTCAATTGATTAGCTATCAATTTTTATCGAAAAATTATCGTTTTCTTATTGAAAAGTTATCGATTTGTTAGCAGTGTGTAATGAAACAGATACGATAAAACTTCAATACAAAATCGATGATGCTCCTCAAACCCGTCGATAATAAGCCGATAAAAAACAAGTAAGGCGCCGATTATAACAAGCGATAAAAATAAAATGAAATAAATAACAAGTCGATAACAAAACTGTAACATGTCCCTACCGATTGTTACCGATAATAAGCCGAGGAAGCTCTTCTCAAAAAACCCGAAAACGTTTATTTCTTGTAAAGTAAACTCTGTTGGGTTTTATCTTCAACCCATGGGCGAGCTTAAGTGAATTTAAAAATATTAGTACACCTGAATGTTTACTCATCGAACTTTACGAGTAAATGTTATTCACTCGTTTTATCTTTTAAAATTCTGAACAATTATTTTTAAAAAATTTTTCGTCATTGCGGTAACTACCAATTCCATTCATCTCACTTAGTTCATGCAGTACGTGCTAATTTTCCTCTTCCCTCATTAAATGTGCAACACAACTCGTAGCTCGTCCTTGTAGAAATCTAACCAGTTGGCCGGCAGCTGGAACTGCGCTCTCTCTCCCTCTCTCTCTCTCTCTCTCTCTCTCTCTCTCGAAAGTCACTAACGTGTTCAAAAATTTAAAAATCCAGTCACGTCAACACGTTGTCGTACCACCTCTTTTTATATGTTGTTTTAGCTCCTTCATTCTTTTTCGAGCACAAAATAATTAAGAGTCAATGAGAATAAATTTTTGAACAAAAAAAGACGAAGAAGTTGATGCTGAGGGAGAGAAAGTGTGCACTGCAATGCGTTGCTATTAAAAAGTTTTCAGTCATTCGTTGACATTTTGTTAACTTGGATTAATTCTATTTTTCTTCTTCTTCATTTTCGTTAAGGTGACAAAGGAGATTTCTTATTTGATCACAAATAATTACGAATAACTTTGATAAGACCAAAACTGTTTAAGTAATTAACAGATGGAAATTAAAGAGCTTTGCTCCACTCAAACTAAAGTTCATGAAGAATCGGTCTTCTTTCGATAGACCTTTCTGGCAAACTTTAAGCGACTTGCCACCAGATTAGATAGGTGATAAAGAATATGAAATTACAAATCGCAGTAACATTATCTATGGCTATTGTTATTGTTGTAGCAGTAGTGTGTCGTGCTCAGCTATGAAAATTTCACATTCCGGAACGTAACCCCTTATGAAATAGAACAAGGCTTCGAACGACTGGCAAGATGAGTAAATCCCACATATAATTAGTCCGTTTTTCCCTTATTCAAGTATCCGGATAAATATTACAGAGATACGAAAACACGCGAAATTAATGGGATGGTCTGTATAAAGTCCTCTCTTTCATTTGCCGAAATGCAAAGGAAAATATAAATCGCTGAGATCTGACAGTGCCGTCCTGACTGAACCAAATTTTGTTCAGCAAATTCAACATGGTTTCCTTCGGTTTAAGTGGAGCTCAAGTATTCTCTAAAACACCCCGATCAAGCCTAGTCACTAATAACCCATACAGAGTATAGTCAAAGAGAATCTCCCACATACATAATTCCGATCCATTTATTATTATCTTGTAAAACTTTTTACGTAATTTGGCTCACCTTCTTTGCTCATGAAACCGTTGCTGGGAAATGGAAGGAGAGGAATTGATGTCGCCCATGAGGCAATCAGCTTGTTATATCGTCACCTGCCAAAATTTTCTAAAGAAACTTACCCTGCTCAGCCTGGGTTTGAAAAGAGAGCCAGGATTTTCTATTGTTATCAAAGGAAGAGTCAATGGAGCAATAGCTACGGCATGCTCCACTAACACATCAATAGCTCGAATTAACTTTATTCGTACTGAGACCTCTTCCAGCGAATGGCAAGGAATATCGTTATGAATCACGTGGTCAAAGCGGTCGTACAATAACTGCTATTAGTTAAAGGATAGATCAGTGGACTAAAGGAGAATAATGATAATGTTATATGGGATGAATAAAATGGCCCAGCCCTTCATCTGGCAATGGGAAGCAGCTGATAGCAAAGTTATCGGCTTCAGTTAAATAGTTTTAAGCGCCTTGAGGACCTCTTACGGAGGCGGGAAATATGCGTACGCTATTTAACCGTTTCTGCGGACCTCACTCACAAAATGTCTCAAAAGGTAAGACGTACAACATCAGACTTTTCTCTACAAGGAATATGCGGTGGGGGATATAAGTCTTCTATTCAATTGCGACAGGAATGTGTTCCTTGATTTGTCTCAGAAGGGCTTAGGAATGTACTTTACAATACGAGCAGGTGATCACATTCGAATTCTCTTGGCCAGCAGATTGCACTGATTTCGGTTGTTTTCTAATCGGCATGCATTAATAGCATTGGGAGCCCTATAAAAACTGGGAGTTCGTTAAGACTTTCATTAGAAGATCACAATCCAGGAATGTAAATAACAAGTTCGCTGCATGAAGTACTACTAGCACTTCTATATCTTTCACCGTGGAACAAAGTTGAGCCATTCTCACGAAACTACATCTAATCGCGGCGCGGGAGCAAATGAATAATCGGCCTTTCTTTTACAGCGAACTCATTCAAGATAGCATGCGAGAATGCTTCCAGTTTTGTGTTAAGTATAAGTACTCCTCCCGGTAGAGGCAGTCGTTGCTGGGTTCATTGGACGTGCGAAGTGTTCACGCTTCAGGCCGCCGTTTCAAATAAGCAGCTGACTTTGGTGCCTTTGTCTGCTCGTGTGGCTGCTGTACTAAGCCAAAACTGTCAACTGTCATTTCTTGTTAATAGTTCACATTTAATATTTAACATTTGCTGCCTGCTTCAAGTACGACTTTCATCGGGCGAGCTCTTGTCATTTTAGTGTAATTTTTTTTTACTCTTTCATTCTACCCTATTTGAACCCAACTCCCTTTGCTCTACCCCATTCCTTAACCTGTATGCTCTACTACTGCAATTTTAAGTTTGCTTCATCCCTCTTCTTCTTTCCTAGCAACAATTAAACTCAACCACAACATGTCCAAGGGGTCAACGCGTTTGCTCATTTTACGAGCCCGCTACGTACTTACTAGCTGAAACCTCCAAGAGGCATCCTCCCAACGTTGTTGCTAAATATTATTCCAATAGTTCTCAAACTTTTTTCACTGTCGTTTCACACAAAACTTTTCTAATTAAGTGTGCGCTCGGTACCGGTCCAGCTGTGTAAAATTGTATGGGATTATTTTTAGCGGTACAAGCTTTCCTTGTAGGCTGCTACGATTTCAGTACTATGGGCGTGACAACAATAAAATCGTATGCTTTTAATGATCAAAATTTTTACGCAGAAAAGGCGAAGTGCGGGGTTAACAGTGAGAGAGAGGAGCGTGAGCATGCGATAGCTGCCGCTTGTAGTTTGCCCAACACCGTCTCACACTCCCTTCTTTTGGTCTCTTATGACCTCTGCTTCATTGGTTGCATTTTTTGTTGTTGTTTTCTGTTATTAAATAGTTAGTTGTGCGGACACATTGTCGTTAACAAAATACATATTTACAGCAATAATTTGTAGTTACTGTTAGTGTCCTTTGCCGGTTTGGCAGATTTTTCACTTCCGTTTGACGGTGTGGTTGCTGTGCAGCAGCATTTTCTCTGGACTAACTTTGGTTCGGTTTGGGCGGCGTAGTTAATTGCAGTTTGTCGTAGTTAGTTTGTCTCTGTTGGTTGATGGCTCGCCATCGTCACTCAAATATGCTAAGCATTATTGGCAATATTTTCAAGTACTTATTACTTTGCTGGGTACTTTTCGAAGTTAGTGCCATTAGAAGAGGCGAGACAAAAAGTTGTTAGCGCAGGGTGGCTTCACATTTACGGCGCTATTAAGACATACTGAAATATGATACTTCGGCCAGGTTTTTCTGCATGAAGTATTTTAATGGAGCATATTTTGAGCAAATTGATTGGCGATATTTCTCACAATTAGGGTAGGATACTAGTGGAATTAACGGGGAACTACGTTTCACCAACATCTAGTGCTTTTCTCTCTGTGTTGTTGTTGTTATTTCTTTACACATCTCAGCAAGCTTTGTCAAAATGGGATCTTCAGAGATCCCGTTACGTTTACACGCTAAGTGGTGCTAAAATTTCCCCACCTGCAGTGGTACTATGGACTGCCTTATTGGTAGACAAGCAGAAAGGCTAGGAGTGTCCTATCATCGATGCTGTTAAGTTGTAAAGGTGACAAATATGAGTAAGCGGTGGATCATCCAAAGTGCCACTGCCCTGCGCTAAGTCGTGCCAGACATCGCTGCCTGCGAGTTCCGTTGCAGGATAATCTACGCCAGGCAAATACGACATCAAGGACTTTGTAGCCTTTATTAGGCTCTCGTAATGGTTCGAAGAGTAGGGATAATAGTGTATTTTTGTGATATCACATTGGACCTCCTGACACTGGTATATGTGTGCATCTACTGCAACCACTTCAGCCCAACCTAACCTATTGTTTCAACTGCAAAAACATTCCGAACGCGGATGAAGTGTGACGGATTTGGGCAGTCTTTTGTCGTATCGAATCCGGTTCCCATCCGCTACTTACACCTGTTGGTACTATCCCGACTACCTCTTACACGCTTCGGGTTCGTGGACTTTAGTCGCCTTTTTCTAAGCATCTGGCCGAAGGGGTGTGTTATTTTAATAAAGAGGGTTTACAAACGGTATGATACATTACAGATGCTTTGAGTACATTCCAGCCCAGAGCCCTTTCATATTGTGACCCGTTATTGTAGATTAAATAAAACAAAATTCATTTTCTTCTACGCATTTCGGCACTATTTTGCGCCTTCATCAAGAAGTCTGCATTTTGTAAGAGAAGCAAAACATTTTTTATTTGAGATTTTTAACAAATTAATGAAAAGATTGTCCTGAAAGCTTCTAGACTATAAATACTCAACCTAATCCGTTTTTGACTGGTTGTCGAGGCCATTAAGATCTCAGGTAGACTGTATGTGTCCTCTAGTTGGCCTTAGTCCAGAAACGTTCCCCAAAAACCTTAACGCCTTTGAAATGCAAATAAATCACAAAGTAAAGTTTTTCGAACAAAGTCTTTATGTAAATTTCAACCCTCTAGCGACCTTGCCCCTTTAAATACCATATGGCCATATGCTCAGACTTTCGACCGCCGTGGTTTGATAGTAGCCTGCCACACCGAAGTTCCTGGGTTCAAGTAACGGGCAAAGCTACATCTTAAATTTAGAAAAATATCCCCAAGCGACATCGCGTCCAGCAGTGGTCTGACAAGCACTCCGAGTGCATTTCTGCCATGAAAAGTTTCTCAGTGGAAACTCGTCTGCCTAGCAGATGCTGTTCGTGGTCGGTGTCAAACATGTAAACTGAAAAAAAGCCTGGCCTTAATCTCTTCGGAGTTAAATCGCGCGAAAGTCTTTACCGTTAGTAATTTAACATCCACATTACGCTTGTCAAAAAAAACTTGCCAAATCAATTTCAAAAATTCGTTGTATTTCAATAATTTTTACTTTTTCGGCCAAACACTTTGGACAAATTCAAAATAAAAGACGCTGACAAGCCAAACAAACTATTGACTCAATTATCTGTGTAAATTTGTGAACATAACGATTGCCATAAATTTTTTGAAAATCGCCTCAAAAAAGTGCCAAAGCAAATTTAGTTAATGAATTCATAAATAAATTGAAGCAAATACAAAAAAAGCAACAAAAGCGCTTAACGGCCACCCACCAACAAATTCATTGAACTCCCAGCGAGGTAGCGGATGTTGTAGCGCCACAATCAGTGCAATTATGAACCGCAAAGGAAAAACTAATTTAACGCAAATAAATACGAGTGCAAAGCAAATAAGCAACAAAATTAAAAAAAGATAGTAGATATTAACAAAACAACAACAAAAAAGATTTTAACTAATAACAATAACAAATGCAATATAGACGATTGTTGACATGATATGCGAGTTGCTCCTAAAAGTATGCAGCACACAAAAATGAAAAAGCAATAACAAAAAGTGGGAGCAATTAAATTTATGAACTATGAAATACTATGCATACTTTTAGGCTTGGTACATATTACACGTTCTTTTTTGTTTTTATACCCAGCTGCTTCAGTGTGTGAATTGCTTTGGCTTTTTGCAGTTTTTGTGTGCATTCCTTCTTCTGTTTTAAGCTCCGCAAGTTTCTGTTCCACAAAGCAGGGTATATCTGTTCAGGGATGCTTAACAAGGGGTACTTCTAGAAAGAGTTTAAGAAACAAAAGTGCTTGTTTACCACCAAGATCTTCTTCAGCACCTAACTATTTTGGTCATTCCAAGATCGTAGAGAGGTATTCAGATCTGTGCATTATACTGGAGTTAATGTTAGTTTGAACAAGTTTGAACAAGACCTAAAGGGACAAGTAAATCTTCCGAGTACCTACCGTAGTCTAGTTTGACAATTAATTTGGGGCGTGGACTTTGGGAATGTTTTCATTGTAACACGATAGCGTTGTAATAAGGACGCTGCATTTCCACTTAGAACCTTTACGTAACATAAATGCACTTGGATGTCTGGTGAGGCACTTCACTGCTAGGTAACCCAGTTCTTTATAAACTCTTTTAAAGTATTTGGATATTGGCTTCCCATGGACTTGATTTAATGTGCAATCGTCTTAGCGCTCTCGTATTATATTTTACTAGCTTTGCTTGATTTCGATGGGCTCAGGGAACAGGTGTAAGCGTTTGGTTTGTAGCCCTTTAATCTTAAGTGCTGGGCCTGGGGCTCAAGTGATGGATAAAAAAAATTTATGCAATTGACAATGAGGGGCGCATAGACCATCTCAGTTAGTCGCTCCTCAATTTATTTCCACACACCATAACTTGCATTCCGTTTTAATTCTTGCAAAAGCTATCGGAAATGGGATATTACTACTGCGGCAAACAAAATAAAGTCCATCCTGTTTTAAAACTGTCCTTCTGAAGCTGTGTCCATTCACTTTTTCCGACTGATTACGATGTTTGTTAGTACTCTGATGATGACCTTAAAATCGTTAAAATATGTGATTGCAGATTTAAACCTGCAGCTGAGTATATAATTTGCACGTTCACTCTAATTCAGGCAACATTTTTTGCGAGCACTTTGTTAAACCTTCCACAGCATGCAAAATAAAATAATTGAAATGGCGCACAATGAGTGTGAAATTGTTGGAAAATTTACTGACGTTCTCAGCAAACATGCAAATATTGTAATCCGCTTTTAGGCGCACTACCCCCACCCGTCACACACCCTAACAAGCGTGGTCGCATCGATGGAACGCGAAAACAATTAACAACTTTAGTCAATTGTGAAAATTAAATTTAATATACAATTTATTGAAAAGTTAAAAGAGAAAAAACAAATATTTGTTATTGGAGTTTTTGTGAATATGAAAATTTGTGCATTTCATAGCACCATCACAGGCGCAACATTATTCAGCATTATTCTCATACCAACTGAGTTGCGCTGTCGCTGGTTGCAAGACGCATTCTATGGCAGCCAACATTGTCATTGGCTATTTATGGCACGTACTCAATGAAGAAATTCCAGGCAACAGCTGCCAATTGCTTTTCAAACATTTTTCTAAAGCTCAAGCTGGAGCGCATTTGGAGTCAGGCCGGATCGAAGGGCGTCTAGCCAGCGAGCAAGAATGCCAGAGTTGTGTTGAAATGAAAAATTAAAGAAAGTTCGTAGAATTTTTAAATTAAGAATGACGCTAATATTATTTGCACTGATGACTGGCAGCCGCTGGCATGTGTTGCAATGTTGCACAAACAGCAACTAAAGAAATAATAGAAAAAAGAGGTCATATCGGTTCTATATTAGCACATACATGAAGGCTATTATCTGTCTCTTATACTTAGAGCAGCTATTTAACAGCTAATAATAGTGAAGAGTATAGTATGAGCAACATTGTAATGTTTTTCCGGTCACGATTTTTACTTTCAGCAATTTGCACATAAGAAGTCAGACAGCGTGGAATAGGCGCTGAGCTCAGCACCTTCAAACCTTTTGGCGCAGCATACAATGGTCGCACGACCTGGTGCTCATTTATCTTGCTTTACTACTTTGTATTATCTATTCTTAAATATGTTGCACATTTAGACGTTAAGCAATGAGCTGGGCGAGAGGGTGCTGATCCGGTTTTGTGCTCCCTACTTTAAGGCGCTACCAACTGGAATACAGGCTTGTTTTTATACTTACTGCTTAATTTATATATTTTCTTAACAAATTTTAATACTCGAAACAGTGAAAAATGCTGTAAGGGTCCTCAGGCTTAAGACTACTTTTCCCAGCGAAATATCAATGAGAGCCGAATACAAATATTAGAGATAAGTAGGTTCTGAAAGGGTTGTTAAGTGAATACTTTGTTAGTGGAACAAATGTGGATGATACGAAATTGAGCTTTAAGATGGTCGGTTCTTTGGCCAAGTATCGGGCTAATAAAGGGCTTAGCGAAGTAAGGTCTTCTGTCGGAGCCGGAATATTAGGCAAATATCAAGAAGTGTTTATCTTTCACTCGCCTTCCTCTTACTAGCTAACTCCCATTTTCTTCCTTACCTCTCTACCTCCATTTCATTCTTTTCGATTACCTTTCAAGTATTCATCTAATATTATTAATCTAATATCTCAATTCCTTAGAATACAAGAAATCCTTTATTTGAATTTTCGCACAATGAAACTTAGTTTTAAAATTTTTTTCTCTCAATGATTTCCCATTGGTGAACCTTTTCACGTATTGCGCCTCCTTTCAATTACCCTAATTCATCTGCCAAATCTTACTAATTCAGCACATTTTTCGCATTTTCACATGTAGCTGAGTTGAATTTTTTCTGTTCTTGTTGTTCATTTCTATTTTTTTTTAATTTTTGCATTCGAATCAATGCAATCAGTGCCCCATTCAATTATTGCACACTAAATTTGATTGCATGCCAATTTTATAATGGAAAAATATTTCTCACAAAAATGCAAACAAAAAATAACGCAAAAAATCTTATTTTTATGTATACTTTTAGGCTGAGGAATGTGAAGCGGACCAGCAGATACGAGCGCAACAGACTACAGCGATTTGATTCCTCTGAGATGGACAGGTGAAAAAGAATGGTATGCCAAGGAAAATATCTTTTCGTATAAAAAATGCCAGCGCATCAATTTTCGTGCATTTTCCTCCAACAAGTCAAAGAGCAAATTTATTTCCTTTACGTATCTGACTACATAGGAGTAAATACTTTAGCGGCGCCCGAAAGTATGTAACGTTGCAATATTGATAGCTATGTGAAGCTGATAAGTGACCTATGATTTTCAAACTGAGCAAGTAGCAACTTAAGGATAAAAAACCCGACTTAGAGGTTCGTGATTTCTAAATGTGAGATATTCATTGAGAGCGCTGTAGGAAGAGTTAGTGTATGAAGAAAGGCCTTCATTCTTCAAGAAAATTAAATGATTCCCAGAATGGAAGAGATTCAAATTTTCGAAAATAGCTGGAATATGAGATACAATTATAGAAACTTTCGAATGTGGCCTGATGTGTTTAGGGTTCTAACTTTGCACAGGTCAGTCATTTGGTTAGCAGGCTATCGTCGAAGAGAATAAGTTAGGAAAGATTTGAGGATATTGGGTAGCACGAGAAAAATGCAATAAGATATATGGCCAAATGTCTTAAACTGGGCAAGGTTGAATAGCAGCTGCCCCAAAGATTCCGCAAGAGACCAGAAGAAATTTTAAAATACCTTAAAATAAGCATCTGGTACCATCCCTTATGCTGTTCTTGTTGTTGTTGTATTGCCCGCAATACTGTCCAATATTTTGTTGGATTGCCTTACCTCTAATACAACGTAGAAGCTACCCTTAAAAGAGTTATCTTTACTCAAGGAAGCCAGTAAACACGTGCTTAAAATTCAGCTTTAATCAAAATTATGATTCAGACTCAACCGATCTAGATCTACCACTCATCTCAAGGAACGTTCAGTGTAAGGGTGAAGCCACTGGTTCTTTGAAAATACATGGATTGAGGACAGGTACTTATGGATGGCCTCGCAGTGGGCTAGTCGGGAGGAATTTTCAAGAAGAATGGAACATAATGGTGACACAATCCGAAAAGTGATGCAGTCATTTCTGAGCCGATAACTGACAAATCTGCCTGTTGATCCGAAAAGCTGGGATGGTTATCTAAAATAATCTTAACCTCGCCAATCTGTCCGGTACAGGGAAGGCTCCGTTGAAATACAGCATATCCCTTAGCTAAAAAACATCGTCCGCATACTCCCCTAGATTAGGGATTGGCAGCTCTTGGTCACCAACCGCTCGCCACCGTCCTATTAAGCGAAACGCCGTCGATATAAACCGCTGTACCATATAATCGGGCACTAAGAGTTTGGTCTACTTTAACTTTACTTACTTCAGGTCATTCTTGAGTCAAAAAACTGGTCTGCAAATATAGTGGCTCGATATCGCGAGCATGTATATTCTTATCGGCGTACGGTGCACAACGATTAACGTGGTGTATTGAAACGAACTCACTTTCGGATGGAAGCAGCAGGTGCCCACAATTGGAAGGTTATGAAATCAGTTGATGTGGGCGTGTCATCTTACCGTATTAGAGCCTAATCGCTACATACATACATTTAGAAGAATGCGAACATCGCAGTAAAAATGAATCTTGACTTAGGAAAATGTGTAACTTGGGTATGAGATGAGTCCCCACGTGATGGGTTTTATTTGCGGTAATGTAAGACCGGAGCAAATTCTTAGATGACACCATCTCTAGCACGGCATACATTAAACCTAATATAGACATTTGATATTCTATTTCCAGCAGGCATAGCAGATGCGCTCTTTCTGAATTGGGAGAGTATAGATCATTCTTCTACGTGGAGTGTGAGCAAGCTGGTGAACCGCGTTACGATCAAATATTGTTCTTAATTTGGTAATCTCAAATTCACATTCCGATGTGTAGAATCGATTACTTCTGCTCTGAAGATGACTCAAGTAGTTCACGCATATTGACTTGCTACTCCACTACCACCAATCTCCTGTCTTACCTCATGAGTCATGACAGAGGATAGCAAAGACTTGATAACATTATCCAGCACCTTATGGGAATAGTTTTGGCGTTAACAATAACAATAAAAACAACATGTTCTTCCCTCAATTTGCTGCTTTTAGTCAGTTAAGTCTCTCGCTCTCACGTGGCTATAATACTGTAACGAGTTTAGTCCAATTCCTCTTATTTGCAACCTTCTGCTAACGTTCGAATCACTAAACTGTTGAATAAATAACTCCCACTATCAATAATTCAAATGGCCTTTATTAGACTACTTTCAAAATAACACTTTTTTTGGTCGCCAGATAGCGTCTTAAATCAAACTGATTGTCGTGCCTCTACTGTTGCTGCCTTTTATACTGTGTGGCCTCCTCGCTGCATACCTCTAGGCTTTTCTATTGCAGAATGTACTAGTTAGTTATCAGCTATAAAATTACTCAGGCTGTAACTACAGATGCATGATCTTATAGCTCTCTCATACCCATGCGCGTGTATATTGTGAGTAATACTTGCACAATTATTGCATACTTTCGGGAGTAGCTCAGATTATATTCATGTGGTTGTGCGTTGCTTCTCCACTGCGTGTACGTACATATGTGTAGACATAATGATTAATTTATTTATGTAGATACAAGTGTCTGCCTGCTTTATTGTTGTTGTGGCTTCATTTATTTAGCATCAGACTAGTGATGTGAGTATCACTTAGTGTCCACTAATCTTCGTCACAATATTTTCCGCTTAAATGAAATAATCGTTCGAGCTTTTTAATTGAACTCTACAACTACCATCACTTTCACACTGCACATGGCACTCCAGTGCAGAGTCTGTTCGCACAAATTTTAAAATTTTTATTTACAGTTGCATTACGCCAATTTGTTGGCCGCCAAAAATTAAAAGCAAACAAAAAATGTTATTGTAAAGGAAAAACAAAAGAAGTTACACAAATTAGTAAGTGGGAGGTTTGACAAAAATCTAAATATTGTAAAAGTTTCAAGTTGAAAGGGATAGCATTATTTTTTTTTCGCCGTATCAACAACAACGAAAAAGAATATGACGTTTCTATGCAAGCTTTTATTGTATGACAAATGTATCCTTCCGCAGAAAAGCAGCATTGTGACGCCCATATTGGGTGGGCGGCTAAAATTACCCCCATATTTTCATTCTCGCTTGCCATTCGCAAATGAGTTTCAACTCAAATTTTAATTACCAAAATTGGCCTCATAACAAACAACACAAGTTTTGCATTAAACGACTTTAGTTTTAGTTTTAGTCATTTTGCCCAATTTATTGCTTGTTTTATGTGATTGTTATTGCTGTTGTCTTTGTTGTTGTTAGACTTGTTAACGCGGCGCCAATTCACAAATTTCAAAATTTTAATATTTATTCAAATTGTGTAAATTTATATGGTAGAAGAATTGTTTGTAAGTATGAGGCCTCATACCCAAATATTTATAGATTTATTAGCAGAACTTTTCGATTTTAATTTTATTAATTAAACATAGAAACATTAAACTAATTGAAAGTTGAGACTATTTATTTATTTTTCAATTGATTGCAATTTTAGTAAAAGTGGTAAAGAAACTCAAATAGCCTCTGTACTTCATGTCTGTTAAAAAATAAAAATATAGCGTGCAAACCAAATACTCGTACAATTTGATGTGTAAACCATATATACAGCAGCGAGCACGAAAAAAGCAGTGGCAATTTCTTATAAAATTTCGTCAATTTAGTTCTTCTCGATATTTAAAAAAAAACTTCCATGAATTCTGTAATTGAAGCTATGCAAACCAATCTCAAAATCATTTCGGAAAAACTTTGAGAAAATTTTCCGAAAATCTCAAAACATTTTCGAAAAATTTAGATAAAATTTCGAACTTTACTAGATTTTTCTGAAAACTCTCCATGAGATTTTCAACTGAAACAATGCAAACCAATCCCAAAAGTGCTTTCGAAAAAATTTTAAAACTCGAGAAAATTTTCGGAAAATCTCAAATAAGTTTTTTTAAAAATTCAATGAAAACTTTACGAATCCTTGAATTTTTTAACAAGAATTTCCTGAAAATGTCCATTTTCCGAAAATTTTCCGAAAATCTCAAAACATTTTTGAAAATTTTCGAAATAATTTGAACTTTACTAGATTTTTCTGGAAACTTTCATGAGTTTTAAAAAATTCAATGAAAAACTTTACGAAAACTTCAAACTTTTTATCAAGAATTTCCTAAAAATGCCCATGAATTTTTTAACCGAAGCTATTCAAACCAATCTCAATAATTTTCGAGAAAATTTGAGAAAATTTGCCGCGAATCTCAAACAATTTTTGATTGAGAATATTTCGAACTTTACTAGATTTTTTTTAAAACATTTCATGAGACTTTCTACTGAAACTACGCAAACCAATTTAAAAGGCGTTTTCGAAAAAATTCCAAAACTCGAGAAAATTCTAGGAAAATTTCAAATAAGTTTTTTAAAAAATTCAATGAAAACTTTACGAAAATTTCAGACTTCCATGTCCAAAAATTTATTAACCGAAACTATGCAAACCAAACTGAAAATCGTTTTCGAAAACATTCAAACAATTTTATGTAGAATTTCAAAAACGTTTTTGGAAAATTTTCAAAAACTTTCAATGAATGTGGTAACTGAAACTATGCAAACAAATCCCAAAAACGTTTTCGAAAGAGTTTTATGAAAATCTAAAAAACATTTTTGAAGCATTTCGGGAAAGTTTGGCGAAAATTTGGAATTTTTTGCTACAATTTTCTAAAGTGTCCATGAATTTTGTAACTGAAATTGTAAAAACCAATCAAAAAAATAATTTCGAAAAATTTTGAAAATTCAAGAAAATTGTATGACTTCTTCAAAAAACTTTTTGAAAATATGCGAGAAAATTTTATGAAAATTGTGAACTTTTTACTAGAATTTTCCAAAAGCGTGCAAACCAATCTAAAACTTATTTTCAAAAAAACTCAAAAAAATCTAGAAAATTTTTATCTAGGGTTCTCCATTTTTTTTAGTATGCCGTTCTTAAGCCCAATAAATTGTAGCGTAACAAAGTACAACAAATTTAGAGAAATTTAAATGAAAAGTTCGAAAAATTTGTCGAATATTCAATTTTTTTCGAAAAAATTTTTGAGATTGATAGTTTATGAGACTAAAATTGAATTGGGCTAAAAAACTGTATATGTAAAAAAAATCAGAGAAAGTTTTATAAAGAGTTCGAAATTTTCAAAAAAAACTTTCGAGTTTGCTAACATTTTCGTAAACGTTTTTGAGACTGCTTTGCATAGTTTCCCTCACAAAATTCATGGAAATTTGTTTCGTAAATTATTTAAAATAATACATTCAGTTTAGAAAAAAAGTTTTTTCAATTAGAAAAAAGGTTTTCTTAGCGGGGTCCCCCTCGGCTGTGATTTGGCAAACACTGCGAGTGTATTTCTGTCATGAAAAGCTTCTCAGTGAAAATCATCAGCCTTGCAGATGCCAATATGCAGGAAAAATCCAAAAGGAGCACGACGCAAATTGGAAGAGAAGCTCGGCCAAAAATCTATTCGGAGTTTATCGCACCTTGCATTTATTTATTTTTCTACTAGCATACAACTGATGAAATTTGATAAAAATTGGCACTGCTATTTTAGTGTTCGCAATGTATGTACCACCCCAATGTCCCAAAATCAAATAAACTATTTTTCCAGTCTCATCCCTCAGACGGGTGCCAGATGAAAAAGTGATAAGTTGAAATCAAGATAATGTCAAAAATATTCCAAAGACAATTCTGAAATAATCCAAAAATTGGTTTTATTTAGTCCTGAAATAATCCAAAAATATCGAAACATCTCGAAATGGTCCTCGGAGAATAGTTCCGAAATTATCCCGAAAAAATTCTTGCCGAAGATTTTGCGAAGACATATCTGAAATATTTCTACAGTTATGGCGAAATAGTTCCGAAGCTATCCCGATACTGGGGAACTGCTGCATTACTCCTAGCGGTTGGGTCTTATTAACGCAAGATCAAACTCTAAAAACTGCCGTATAGTTAGGTCATCACTCCCCCTATGTTCTCAGAACTAAAGTGACTTTCAAAAAACATTTTAGATCTTGACGACAAGATATTTTCGATGGCCTCCCTTTCTGGCAACAAAAATATTCATCAAAATTTAGTTCCAACAAGATGGGAAGGCATCGTCCTGAAAATATTGTTGTGATTTCCAGTGCAATGTTACTCTTCCAGAAGTCCAAAGTTTGTTTGAAAGAAAAACGCGATGAAAATGAAAAAGAAAGAACTTTTTTGCGGAATTTAAGAATTTCGTTATTTAAATAACTTCTTGCATCCATTCCTTTCCTATTATTTTCGCCGTTTGTGGTAACTTTTGGATTTGAACATAAAATACAAAATGGGCTTGGCGCCAGCTAAATGTGCTTGTTTTCGTCTCTTGAATTGCAGTGTCACTGATGTATTGTCACCACATCCGTTGTGAGCGATAAATGTGGGTGAAAGTAAAAATGATATACGGCATAAAAATGTGAAAACAACTAAAAACTTAAAAACAAATCAAATATGAATTCCAATTTAGTGGATAGAGTAAGGGACAACAGATGTGGGAGAACACATAAAGAAAAGGTACGAAATAGCTTCAAAGTTAGGTGTTATAACGAAGTATGAGCGAGTAATCTAATTGTTGTTGAATTAGCTACCGATAACAAAGCTTATCGGCGAGTAGTCGAGTTTTACCGACATGTTTTCGGTTTGTTATTGACAATTTATCGATTGGTTGTCGGAAAGTTATCGATTATCTATCGAAATTTATAGATATGTATGTTATTAAAGGGTTATTTATTTGTTATCCCACTTTATCTTTGGGTTTGCTATCGAAAATTTATCGATTGGCTGTCGGAAAGTTATCGATTACCTATCTAAAGTTATCGATATATATGTTATAAAAGGGTTATTGATTTATTATCCAACAATTAGCGATTTATTACCACATGTTAACAATTTTTCTTCGGCATTTTATCAATTCTGCATTTTATCAATTTTTTACAAGTTACCGAAAAGCTATCGATTTGTTAACAGAGCGTTATCCAAAAAGTTATTTTTTTATTTATCGAGAAACCATCGATACTTTATCGATTTGCTATCGAAAAACTATCAGTCTGTTATAAGAAACTTCATCAATTTGATTTTGAAAAGTTATCGATTTCTGATAGGAATGTTACCAATTTCTTATCGACGGCTCAACGCTTTGCTATGAAATAGATACCAATACAGTCCAATATGATGATTGACGACTCATGCTAACTCTGCCATCGAATCACGTTTATATAATCACCCGGACAGTCATCTCGACTGAAATGACAATAAATGTCTTCCTCTCTCTCGACTCCTGCCACCCCTAACGCCAAACCAAAAGGTTAGGGGACTTTTTGGAATTCACATAGACCGCCTTCGTTGATCTGCCTCAAAAGCTTACAAGGTGACGGAGAGGAGTTTGAATCGACAATTCCTCGTTGCGATCGCTTTTGTTGCAGTTCGTGGTAAGTGACGTATATCAAGTAAAGTTGCATGAAATTTGTTTTAAAATGAGAATCATTACTTTAACAGATCTCAGCACAGTAGGTTAGGATCAAGAAAGTTCTCAGATAGAAGACGAAAAAGTATCCTACCATAACAATTCAAGATGAAACTTCAATGACGTTAAAACCTCAACGCTATAATCTCTACTACTAAGAACAGATGGATATAACTACCCATCGAAGTGTTAGGTATAGGCTATGTCCAGAAACCACACGAAGACATATCTGTTCATTGGGAATGCGTTTACAGAGTGCCAGGTGGCGGTACATTCGTTCAACCAAATTTCTTCCTAGTAGTCTTATGAACTGATATAAGAACGAAGGATCTACCTTCCAAACCTCGAACATACTGTCGAGAACACTTTCACCTCGAAGTTTCATACTATGTGTTAAGCTTGATAAGAAAACTAGTTCCTTTCCTAAGCAAAATGTCCATAAGAATCATGAAACTTCGCAATCATCTCGTTTGACCCACAGCAAGTCCATTTCCCTAATACTATATTCCTCGATTTTCCGCAAGAGATAGCTTGGTTATCCGGATGGTCATACAGAGCCAAAATCTACGCTTATATCCATTACGGAAACTTTCCTGACCATCTCATCTTCAAATGATATTCTCTCAATATCGCTGTGCCCAGGGGCATACCAAGGGAAATTATTGAGATGCTCACTGAACGCCAGCGGGCCTATCAAGTTGAGTTCTAATGCTTTTAAGGCGGCTTGGCTGTCGTCAAAGATCGTTATATTGATGTCTGAGACTCTGCTGTCCCTAAACAGTCGGTCAGCTAGAGTAGTCCAATATGGATAATATTATTTTTTGGTCATCCAACAAACTTCTGTTAACATTATAGACACATTAAGTATATGTGATCTTATTACGAACTAACATAAACTAACCCAACCCAACTCCCTCCTCTCCTGAAATTTGTTTACTCCTGTCAACTTTCAACAGCCACTTGCATGTTTACCTGATACATTAACCTTTCACCTATGAGCGTGCAACCTACCATAATTTGTTAAAATTTTCATAGTTGTGTTTGTCGTATTTGTTTTTGTTTTGTTGTAAAATATTCGATTTTTCGTAGGCTGTTAATTTATTTATGAGCCCATTCGATGATAAATCAGTAACGCAAACGACCAGCCACAATCGAGTAGTCAACATAACCAACGTACAGGTTCTTCATCATGCTACGCTTTCTCGCTTCCCTCTTCCTTTCCCTCTACTGCAACTAACTTGCTTGCATTCCTCGCTTGCATTTGTTGACCTCTTCGTATATAAGAATAGCACAGCGATTAATATCAGCATGTAGTCTGATGTGAAGTAAATTTTTTATATATACTTTTTATTTTTTTGATGTGATAGGAAGGCAGAAGAGACCAATAATGAATTATCTGACTGGCCTGTTGCAACGTTTTCTATGGGCTCGTGTTGTGCTCTTAGCACGGCAGAGTAAGCTTTAGCGACGAGTGAAAAATTCATGACCCAATATGTAGTAAAAATAAATGTGACTGCAGTAGGAAAAGTAATAATGACATTAACAATAACAACAAAACAAGTATTACGAGTTTAAACAACTACAACAACGACAAACCAACGTTCACTGGTTGTCGATCATCATTGAATTGGTTTATTGTATTTATTCACCTTTTGGCAAATTGACCCCAAGCGAGCAAATGTCGACGAGGAAGGAAAAATTGGTAAAAATCCTTCTTTTCAGTATTAGGAGAAAGAGAACAAAAGAGAATTCGTAAAGAGTTTTTAAAATGCCGCCTGTTGTTCCTTTTATATACCTTTTACAAAGATGAAACATCCTATAAAACCTGGCTGAAGCACCAGATGTTTCCAAAGGATTTTTCCAACGATTTCAAATCCTACAAAGAAGAGTGTGCTTTTTTCATTAGCAACAACAACAACAACTTTATAGCGGTATATTTTTTATAAGCATAAGGTGAACTATCGCTTATTCTTTGAGAGAGATCTAACAGTAATGCTGTAAGACTTGTCTTCTCTGGTCTATATAAAGATAAAAAAGGCGACAGCTTAAAGCTTGATTTAGACTCTGCAAGCTTTACAAGTACAGTAGAAGAGCTTTTAAGCTCCATAAAGCCAGAGCGGGAAATCGATTTGATATGTCTCCTCCTAAAAGTGTAGAAGATTGCTCAAATTTCTTTTGTAAATTAATCAAATCAAGTTGGCTTGAAAGCGCATAACTCTTAGCTTCTTCTTCTTCTCAAAGAAGAGTAAAAGAATTAACACAGTTTTCAGCGCGTATCTGATACGGAGTTTTCTTTTCTAAAAATTGTGCTACCCTCATGTTGCGCTGTTAAATTCCAGCTTTAGAGTTAGATTACCTAGCTTACTGCAAGAAGGCTAAATATGTAGGTAAAAGCACACCTTTTTCTTATTCATTTGTGAAGGAACATACGCAATTTAGGAGAGAGCTGAAAAAAATCAAAAGGACGACATAACTTTCAGTAAAGAACACGCCATTAGTTAAATTATTCAGATAAAGCTCTCTGCAAGTTGTGAGCTTTTTTAAGCTTCACGAATAACTTTAAACGATATATTTGCTTCTTGGCGCATACACCTTTCGACCAAAGGTAGATTTATACTTTGTAAGTTTCCCCAGCAAATAATGCGAACTTTTAAGCTTGAATAAATCGAAAGCTCCAAGGTAAAACTTAACAATCGAAATCTGAATAAAGAAATTAAACCAACTTACTCATATTTTGCTCCTCATAGCGCCAGATAAAGAGATATTTTGTGAATGAGCTTTAATACAGTCCAAACGGCATTCTCATGCGAAGGGATAAATTCATGTTCTTCGATTTATTTCTGCAAAGGTGCAATTTTCCACAAAAGAAAAATGTAGCAAATAAAGACATTTTAATTGAATTCAATCGCTTAAAACTTGAAACATGATGAGCTTCTTCTAAAGAGTTTTTCTTCAAAGCTCAAAAACGCAAATAAAAAGCTGCATAATGAAGGATTATACAGCAAATGTGATCATATTTTCAATTCTATTGAGTTTACTGCTGAGAGCTTTCATGTTGTTTGAGCTTATAACACTTCAAGATTAGTAAAAGCGTTTTTTGTGATGAATAACATTTCGCTGTCCAAGATGACCGTATACTTTTACTCTCCGCTAGATTTTCATATGAAAATATATCGTAGAATCGCACATCCACTCAAGCCATTCAAGCCACTTAAGCTTTCAGCTTAATGCTTTCCAGCCACATACAGCACTGTCGCTTGTAGTTACTTGTTATTGTTATTTGCATGTCAGACAGCCATATTTATTGCAATTATTGCAGTAATTGTTGCAGTTTTTGTTGTACATGCTGCTCATATTTTCTCTTGTTGTTGTAATTGCTGATATACGAGTAATTATGACGATAACGTCAATTGGTGTGCACAAACCCTTCACTTCTGTGTGCGTGTGTGTGTTGCAGTTTTAAATATTGGTGCGCCTGATTTTTATTCTTTTTAATGCCATTTTAACACGACACCACTTTATTTTCACAAATTTCTCCTCTCATCATTGCCTGCTATGAGCCATTGTAGTCATTATTTGCAATATTTTTGCATACTTTTGGGCGTGCAAGCAATGAAAGTTGGCAGTAATTTGTGTGTTTTTGTGTTGTAAAGTATACGAAGTTATTTTGTTATTGTAAACGTTGTTGCTTTCACTTTTTTGCATGTCAAAACTTTTTTGTTGTTGTTGTAGTGTTTTGATGCTTTTTTTTAACGTTCGAACGTTTTCAGATTCACTTTTAGCGTGTACATATTGAATATAAATCTATATGTAGCTTCGTATGCCTCTATGCATATATGCCTGTGTGCTGCTCCGCGTTTTGTTGTAATTAATACTTTTTTTTTCAATATATTGTTGCTATATGTTTACTTGTTTTTTGTTGTTATAGATGCTGCTTCCGCTGTTACTAGAGCTTTAATTAGTTGTATATGCCACAATGACAGCTCGTGGCTGGTGACAATTTCACGTTTTTCTTTTGTTAACTCAGTTGAGCAGAGCTCACAGAGTATATTAACTTTGATTGGATAACGGTTGGTTGTACAGGTATAAAGGAATCGAGATATATATAGTCTTCCATATATCAAAATCATCAGTATCGAAAAAAAATTTGATTGAGCCATGTCAGTCCGTCCATCCGTCCGTCCGTCCGTCCGTTAACAGGATAACTTGAGTAAATTTTGAGGTATCTTGATGAAATTTGGTATGTAGGTTCCTGGGCATTCATCTCAGATCGCTATTTAAAATGAACGATATCGGACTATAACCGCGCCCACTTTTCCGATAATTTCGAAAAACAGGAAAAGTGCGATAATTCATTACCAAAGACGGATAAAGCGATGAAACTTGGTAGGTGAGTTGAACTTATGACGCAAAATGGAAAATTAGTAAAATTTTGGACAATGGGCGTGGAACCGCCCACTTTTAAAAGAAGGTAATTTAAAAGTTTTGCAAGTTGTAATTTGGCAGTCGTTGAAGATATCATGATGAAATTTGCCAGGAACGTTACTTCTATTACTATATGTATGCTTAATAAAAATTAGCAAAATCGGAGAACGACCACGCCCCACTTAAAAAAAATGTTTAGTCAAATTTTAACAAAAAATTCCTCTTATTTGCACTAACGCTCGATTCACTAAACTGTTGAATAAATAACTCCACTGTTCAATAATGCAAAATGGCCTTTATTAGACTACTTTCAAAATAACACTACTATTGCTCGCCAGATAGCGTCTTAAATCAAACTGATTGTCGCGCCTCTACTGTTGCTGCCTTTTATACTCTGTTATTTCCTCGTTGCATATTTCTAGGCTTTTCTATTTCCAGAACTTGCTAGTTAGTTATCAGTTATAAAATTACTCAGCTGTAACTACAGATGAATGATTTTATAGCTTCTCTCATATGCGCGTGTATTTATGAGCGACCCTTCCACAATTATAATTGCATACTTTTGGGAGCATCTCAGATAAGATATCTGCATGTGCTTTTGCGTTGCTTCTCCGCCGCGTGCACGCGTATGTGTAGACATAATGATTGAATTATTGGTGTGAATTCACGTCACTGCTTAGCATCGACCTAGAGATGGCAGTATTCCTTAGTGCCGCCAACATTCGTAACAGTATTTTGATGTGCATACAAGTCGCTGCTTACTATCGGCTTTTAGATGATAGTATTCACTAGTGTTGCTAATATTCGTTACAATATCTTTACAGTATATAAGTAAATTATGTCAACATTCAACTCCAGTAATGATATGGTGCAACAAAGTACAAAAATAAGAGAAAATTTCAAAATGTGCGTGGCTCCGCCCATTTTCATTTAATTTGTCGAGAATACTTTTAATGCCATAAGTCGAACAAAAATTTACCAATCCTTGTGAAATTTGGTAAGGGCTTAGATTCTAGGACGATAACTGTTTTCTGTGAAAAAGGGCGAAATCGGTTGAAGCCACGCCCAGTTTTTATATACAGTCGACCGTCTGTCCTTCCGCTCGGCCGTTAACACTATAACTTAAGCAAAAGTCGATATATCTTTACTAAACTCAGTTCACGTACTTATCTGAACTCACTTTGTATGGTATAAACGAAGACGCGTCCACCTATAGAACTAAGGCCCACTGCCTTTCAAAATACTCATTAACTCCTTTCATTTGATTCCCATATCGTACAAACAAATTCTAGAGTCACCCCTGGTCCACTTTTATGGCGATATCCCTAAATGGCATCCACCTATAGAAAGAACTATGTTACACTCCCTCTTAAAATACTCTTTAATACCTTCCATTTGATACACATGTCATACAAACGCATTCCAGGGTTACCCTAGGTTCATTTTCCTATATGGTGATTTTCCCTTATTTTGTCTCCATAGCTATCAGCTGAGTATGTAATGTTCGGTTACACCCGAACTTATCCTTCCTTACTTGTTCTTGTTGTATTTGTGTTCAGCATAATTTTCATATTATATTGTTGTTGCGATTTTGTTGTTGTCATTTTTATACTCAGTTGAGCAGAGCTCACAGAGTATATTAACTTTGATTGGATAACGGTTGGTTGTACAGGTATAATAGAATCGAGATAGATATAGACTTCCATATATCAAAATCATCAGTATCGAAAAAAAATTTGATTGAGCCATGTCCGTCCGTCCGTCTGTCCGTTAACACGATAACTTGAGTAAATTTTGAGGTATCTTGATGAAATTTGGTACGTAGATTCCTGGGCACTCATCTCAGATCGCTATTTAAAATGAACGATATCGGACTATAACCACGCCCATTTTTTCGATATCGAAAAACGGAAAAAATGCGATAATTCATTTCCAAAGGCGGATAAAGCGATGAAACTTGGTAGATGGGTTGACGTTATGACACAGAATAGAAAATTAGTAAGATTTTGGATAATGGGCGTGGCACCGCCCACTTTTACAAGAAGGTAATTTAAAAGTTTTGCAAGCTGTAATTTGGCAGTCGTTGAAGATATCATGATGAAATTTGGCAGGAACGTTACTACTATTACTATATGTGTGCTAAATAAAAACTAGCAAAATTGAATGAAGAACACGCCCACTTTTTAAAAAAAAATTTTTTTAATTCAAATTTTAACAAAAAATTTAATATCTTTACTGTATATAAGTAAATTAAGTCAAAATTCAACTCCAGTAATGATATGATGCAACAAAATACAAAAATAAAAGAAAATTTCAAAATGGGCGTGGCTCCGCCCATTTTCATTTAGTTTGTTTAGAATACTTTTATTGCCATAAGTCGAACAAAAATTTACCAATCCTTCTTAAATTTGATAGGGCATAGATTCTATGACGGTAACTGTTTTCTGTGAAAATGGGCGAAATCGGTGGAAGCCACGCCCAGTTTTTATACACAGTCCACCGTCTGGCCTTCCGCTCGGCCGTTAACTCAATAACTTGAGCAAAAACCGATATATCTTTACTAAACTCAGTTCACGTACTTATCTGAACTCACTTTATATAAACTTGGTATATAAAATGGCCGAAATCCGCCCATAACCACGCCCACTTTATCGATATCGAAAATTACGAAAAATGAAAAAAATGCCATAATTCTATAAGAAATACGAAAAAAGGGATGAAACATGGTAATTGGATTGGTTTATTGACGCAAAATATTACTTTGGAAAAAACTTTGTAAAATGGGTGTGACACCTACCATATTAAGTAGAAGAAAATGAAAAAGTTCTACAAGGCGAAATCAACAGCGTTTGGAATCTTGGCAGGAATACTGTTAGTGGTATTGCATATATAAAAAAAATTAGCAGTACCCAAAAGATGATTTTCTGGATCACCTGGTCCACATTTTGGTCGATATCGCGAAAACGCCTTCACATATAAATCTAAGGGCCACTCGATTTTAAAACCCTCATTAATACCTTTAATTTGATATCCATATCCTACAAACACATTCTAGAGTCACCCCTGGCCCACCCTAATGGCGATATCTCGAAAAGGCGTCCACCTATAGACCTAATGCCCACTCCCTCTTAAAATGCTCAGTAACAACTTTCGTTATTTACCCATATCGTACAAACATTCTAGAGTCACCCCTGGCCCACCCTAATGGCGATATCTCAAAAAGGCGTCCACCTATAGACCTAATGCCCACTCTCTCTTAAAATGCTCAGTAACACCTTTCGTTATTTACCCATATCGTACAAGCATTCTAGAGTCACCCCTGGCCCACCCTAATGGCGATATCTCGAAAAGGCGTCCACCTATAGACCTAATGCCCACTCCCTCCTAAAATGCTCAGTAACACCTGTCGTTTGATACCCATAACGCACAAACATTCTAGAGTCACCCCTGGCCCACCCTAATGGCGATATCTCGAAAAGGTGTCCACCTATAGACCTAATGCCCGCTCCCTCTTAAAATGCTCAGTAACACCTTTCGTTTGATACCCATATCGTACAAACATTCTAGAGTCACCCCTGGTCCACCTTTATGGCGATTTCTCGAAAAGGCGTTCACCTATAGAACTAAGGATTACTCCCTTTTAAAAACTCATTACCACCTTTCATTTCATACCCATATCGTACAAACACATTCTAGAGTCACCCCTGGCCCACCCTAATGGCGACATCTCGAAAAGGCGTCCACCTATAGACCTAAGGCCCGCTTCCTCTTAAAATGCTCAGTAACACCTTTCATTTGATACCCATATCGTACAAACAAATTCTAGAGTCAGCCCTGGTCCACCTTTATGGCGATATCCCTAAATGGCGTCCATCCATAGAACTATGGCCTACTCTCTCTTAAAATACTCTTTAATACCTTGCATTTGATACACATGTCATACAACCACATTCCAGGATTACCCTAGGTTCATTTTCCTACATGGTGATATTCCTTATTTTGTCTCCATAGCTCTCAACTGAGTATGTAATGTTCGGTTACACCCGAACTTAGCCTTCCTTACTTGTTTATCATACAATTATTAATTAAATTGACAATGGTATTATAGACAAGAGCGCACACACATTGAAATGTTATCGTGCGTGTGTTTATTTTTTATTCAACCAATCACTGTGGTGCCGTTAATCAGGTGTCATTAAACGCTAATTAAATGTGTTAATTTCCGTGCAATGAATACAAACACAAACATACTCAGCCACATTACACTGCAAGGGACATCAAACTATTCAGAAAATAGTTTACTTTTTTTCTAACTAGTTCCAAACTAGTCTGCTAAATATTCCATGAGATTAGATCGAACACTTTGAAGCAAGTACCGCTGTATTATAACCAGCATGCATATAGGACGGGTACATCGGCCAACATAACGCTTTACCAATAAGCCACCGAAATTCAAAGAGTCATCGATAGAACCGGGTTCGAAAACACAAACCATGGAAGTATATGCCGTTCGCTAAAGAGGAACGCAGTTCCAGAGGCCATTCATAAGTGGAGAAAACACCGCTTTGAATAAGAGTTGCTGTAGCCGTAATTTTGGATTTCAATTACCAGTTGAAAGCTATGAATGGATGTGCACAGCGAAGAAAAAAATGTTAGAGCAAAATATTAGCTAAAATATAAGCCGGTGCTGAGCACTTGAGCATTACTGGAGCAATGACCTAGGCATTAATGGCAGACTTATTTCCCAATTTATCGATGAGAGATTTTGAAGACATTTATATTTATCTTTGGGGGAAAAGCATCTTGGAATGCCTAAAGAGTAGATAGTATCCTCCAATCCTGTACCATTATGTATGCAAGCCTAAGAAAGATTAAAAAAAGATGTGAGTAGCAAGTACTCATGAAGTTCTTACACATCGAACATACAGATGTAGGTCTTGAAACAAACGATTTTAAAATAACCGAATACGAATAAATCGATAACTTTTGATAAAAAAATCGATAGAAAAGAACAATGTTTCTATAACACACCGACTACAATGTGGTAACTTTTCTATAACAAATCGAAAATTATTGTTTGCAAAATTTTGGTAAAAAATGAAAAAATATCGATAAAAACGATAGCTTTTTGATATTACGCCAATAAAAAATTTGCATTATTTCGATAGCAAATCGATAACTTTTTGATAATATATCGATAGTTTTTCGATAAGTATAGGAAGCCTTTTCGATAGTGTCGGTAATTTTTCGATATAAACCGAGAACCCCTCCATAAAAAAATCGATACCTCGCTGATAGCGTTTGTTATCGACCAGCAAATTTATAACACTTCGATAACTTCTATACCTTGTCGATAACACAGCTATTACAAACCTTAGTTCCCGCTTGTACCAATGCGTGCGAGTCTCATATCAGAGATGCTCTTCTTATCCTTCGGGAAGCCTTTTGTGCTTACAACAACAACAAATGGCATATGGCGTAGTAAAACAACCAGCCTATCTGAATCGCCGTGAAAGCTGATCCATTCATTGTGTGTAACTTATCAAAAACACCTGTGATTTCTGTGACGAAAGAGACTGTTGAGCAAGAGGAAAGCATCTGGGATCACCTTGGTCAAAGTGTAAAAAGATAGACTTTTTTTACTCAAAGAAAATTCTTGAATTTCTAAAGGATATAGGCATGCGTAAAATTTTGGGAAATGAATGTGATGCAGCTACATTCCTGTCCGAAATCTGATAATTACCGCATAAAAGGACAAAGCCATGTTAAGAAGATCAGTTGGTTCTATAAAAAAAGTTGGCTGACTAACTCGGCCTAGTCTTTGCACTACTCGCAAGGGCGTATGAGTCTAGTTGGTTTGACCGCAGTGTAGTCATATCCGGATATCACATACATGTACACTAACGAAACTGCATTCATCAACGGTGTAGTTTTCATAAGCGCTCTCTAATGAAGTGTCACAATGTTGACAGCGCAAAGATGGTGCATATTTGCATCACTCAATAATGAATAGTGGGTCACATAAGATAACGTTGGTTCTACTTAAATATGGGCAAAAATGGGCAAAATGTTCATTGATCTGGTGTGTTACGCCGAAGGTTGTGTGCGCAGCTTAGAGCCCTATGCTAACTTTATCGGATATCGTTAAAGCTCTGTTTATGGCAACGGCTAGGCTCCTTTCTGTTTAGGTCATGACTACAATTATACTACAATACCAAAGCGACAAATGAGTCCACGTATTGTAGTGAAGATTAATCGGCAAAATGGCAGAGGGAGGGCAGGGCCGAAGATACATAGTTTAGCATAAAGACTGCTGCGCCTGTGTAAAGATTGAGAAAGACATAGCAACATTCAGGCAACTAACTCTCTCTCACGCTGTAAAAAGCTTCTTTCAACTCAGCATAGAGATTTCAAGAGTATTTTCAAGGATTTCAGGAAAAAGTGGTCATTGCAAAACAAGAAGAATTTTTCAAAGCTCAAGTACCAAAGACAAGTGCAGTCTATCCACACTACTTTTCGTGAGCAGCTTCAAAACAGAAAAGTATTCTTATATGAAGGTGCGTAGTCAATTCGCTGCGCTGAGGTGCAGGTTTAACTTAGCGAAGATCATGACAGAGCTTTGCAAGCTGGTGATCATGACACGCCTAATTAGGTTTTGTACTCTTGAGCTGAAGTCAGCCAAATAGGTTGATGAAAACTCTTTGTGCTGCAGCCTGGCATTGCAGACTACCATATTTTACCAACCACGTCAAATCTGTCATAACATTGCCATTAGACGATGTTACATTGTGGAGGCTGAATTTTCCGATCCTGATGGTTTAAATTTCATAGCGGCCACTTGAATTTCTTATCCATTTTGACTCCAGTTTCGCTTTTGCTTTCCTTTTCATTATATTTCTTTCTTTGTTCTGTAGTACTTAGTTATTGCCAAGACCGATCAACCTACCAAAGCTTTCTAGGTTTGTTTCTCATCAAAATTTTTAAGTAAACACCTTGATCAACAGACTCCCATTTGCAGTCGCACCCATACTGAATATGCTCGAGTGGGCTCCTACAGACTCCCACTCTATATATGTACCGCCACCTTAGATAGAATATTGCTTTTTAATCTAATTTTGCACGTCGTTTCCTCATCTTGTATGAAAGAGGACGTAAGAATTGGAACAAAAATGGAATGCATATTGAGACTGTCTACCTAGCAATACATCCACACCCTTTAAGATCCTAGAAAGAACATAACACGTCACAAGGTAATGTCACATCCATCGCAGTCTAATTTTGACTGGACAGAAAAACAATACCCTATCGTCACACCTGTCACAGTGCGCAAAATAGGTATAATCATGTGGACAAAACTTTTGGAATTTTTTCGTACTAGATATCGTGGCCAACGATGGAGCCTTATACAACAAATGGACTTAAATTATACCGCAAAAACAATGTCTTCTTCTTGTAGCGATATTGATCGGTAGTGTTACCGACGTTGATGATCCTTCACCGGATATAGATCCGGCAGGTTTCGGTAACGACCACCATTAAGGTACTAGCCCGATCATCTCGGGATCGATTTTATATGACTACATTGAACCTTTTGGTGCATCGCCACCATAAAACAACTTTGGGTCACCAGAGCCTCGCCTGCTTAGTATGTGTGTAAGTAAGAATGTTTGGTATATGCAAATTTCGCCGCTGAATTTTAAGCCAAAAACTTGATGCTATGAAAAAATCGTGTAAAGTTTGTGACTTTATTGAACTCAGCGCTGTAAAAAGACATTCTGCTACAATAAATTTTCTTAAATAAAACTCAAAATTATTCTGATCCGAATAAGTACTTCCACTGCGTATTTAATACCATTGAAAGCCATAAACTCATTATATAAGCGGATGCTTGCCACAATGCTACATGTTGCAACACATAAGTACCACCAACCACGCTGCCAACGGTATAATCGAATGCATTCCAGATTCGCAGCGCTGCGGTAAAAATGGCATTTGCTTGTAAATTTTTCAGTAATCAATACCACAGCAAGCTGAGTTAGTCACAAACACACCTACACATGTACAAACATATGTAGGTGAATAGAAACGTAAGCAACACAAATCACAATGGTGCATGCCACAAGCCAATGCTGCTAACATAACTCCTTTTGCAACATCTCTAACAAACCGCTACATTTTCATGAAAAAACATAAGAGGGTGAAGAGCAACTGACGCTTAGAAAAGAATTATGGCAGTAAACCCAACGAAGTAAACCTTTAAGTGCATATGTACTCGACTTGAATGTGAAGTACTAATGCCATTGATTCCTTTTGATTGGGTGTATGAGTGTTTGTGTGTGTTTGTTTTTGTCTTCAAAAAGCCAGTAAACATAGCTATTTCCTTTTTGGTCGCCTTACGTCGCTAATTTCTACTCCTTCTCTAATTTCTCACCTTCATGGTACAACTCTCATTTTGTTGAATCCAATAAAACTTACGAGAAGAAGTTTGAAATTAACGAGACAAAATTTCCACATCATCAAAGCTCATTCCAGTCGATAAATTCTGTGATAAATGTTTTGGGTTGGTCGCATACATTTAGGCGCAAGAACGTGAAATCATCAGACGCTCATGCAGGCAAAAACCTTCGAAATGAAAACCAATGAAATTTGCAGTAACACAAACTCTACATGAGCACTGGGCTAAAATAGCATTTCTTATGTTTGAGAAAATGGTCAGCACTGGATTGTTATAATAACTTCCGCTTGAAACATGGAAAGATGATCAATTTTTACTTAAGTAATGCATTGGTATAAAATCTATTTCGGTAGAGTAAAATAACAGAGTGTAAATCGAACTAAAATCATTTGTTTGTCCCCGTGTTATTCACTAATTCCCAGAACGGAGTGTTGGCTGCAATTAAGTGCTGTGGAGTGAGCGCAATATCAACTTTGGTGAAGTTGGAAGCCTATCGTAACTTTCTCGTTCCGTAGATCAACGGTTGCTAAGTAACTCCTCTTCGAGTTTCAAGTACATTTGCCATAATTCAGAGAGGTGACTGGCGTTTTGTAGATTGACAGAGCAACAGAGTGTTGGGTCCAATTGAGTGATAATGAGCGCAACATCAGCATTAGGACTTCGATCACACTTAAGAGATTAGTCCAACATTTTCACTCACTGATCTGACCATTGCGATCAATATATTTCCAATTAGTACCCATTTATTTATTTTTTATTAAAAATATTAATAACAAAAAAATATTATTAAAGTCCAAAAATTAAAAAAACAAACGCATAATATGCATTTTTTATGGCTTTCTCTTATTGGGAAATTCTCCTTTTTATGTGATGATATATCTGAAAAACATTTCATAACTGAGCACAAGTGCATTTGATAACAAGTTTGAGAATTACCCGTGCATATGTGAATGGAACTGAACGAAAAATATGAGTTAATAAAAAAAACAAAAAAAAGATCGTTTCAAAAAAACTAAGAATTTGACGGTGTTCGAACTTGCGCCACACAATCGCAATCGCAACATCATAGCCACAACGAATGTTTGGTGGCTTGTGCCAAATATTGTATTTAACATTGTAGTGCGCACGAATTGTACCGCTTCTTTTTTCTTGGGCTTAATTTAAGAACATCGTTCTCATTAATAGAACTCTAAAATAGAGCTCTAAAAATACGGCTCTCTACGCTTTAAATCGACCTTTCAAGGACTTTTCATCATCATCAGGCTATTCAAACAAAACTGTGATCAGCAATAACCTAAAATAAAGATAAGGAAAAAATGTATGGCTTGAATTTGACGAGTTGTTACAACTAGCTTGCGCCAGCAGCGAACTTTACTCTCTCCTCTCTTGTAGTCACTAATCACATACGATCTCCCCAATAACAAACCGCAGGTTTAAAACATCCTATTATGCAGATGACTTAGTAGCGTCTGATTGCATGCCATGTCGAGTTGTTATCTATTAGGAGTTATGTTTCTCTACATACAATTAACTCGCTACGTTGCCTGCATTATATGTTGCGCGCGAATTGTTGCCTTATTCTGCTGGCCAAAAACCAAGCAAAGTATAGCCCTATGCTCACAATCTCACTGAACTTGCTGAAGTCCATTATTGAGAGGGAATCAATATACTCATCCTGATTCAGACATTTTCTACACGGATGGATCAAAATTGCATGACAGTATACGGAAGCTGTGTTAATGAACCCAAACTTCAAGCAACCAACAAAGAAATCAATGCAGCAGAAGTTTGTGAAATAGAATACCTTTAATATGGGTTTTTTTTCAAAAGAGATTTTTAGTCTTCACGGCAGACAGGCAGCCAGTTTTTCCTGTTTCGGGGTCACACATAACTACTTCGAGCTTCAACACTACGGACTTATTCGGTCTATGTGAGCTCCTCATGGACCGGCCAGTTCAAACTAACCTGACTTCGAGCTTCAGATCCTTAAACACAGTTGTCTTTGGATGGATTTTCATTCATCAATAACATGTATCTATAATGTATATTGGAAATATTTTCCGTCATCTCTTGTCAAGTTATGATTTGAAAACAAACAGGTTACGGCTTTGTGCCATCTTCAATCTCAGTTTTCGTTCTAATCTAAGAAAAAGATGAGCCAACCTACTAGAAAATATTTCAGCAATTTATGGTCCTGATTCTAGGGTCTTCCTCTAGGCTTATCAGTGCATAAATAAGGGAGACTTAGGAATCATAGAAGCCTTACAATCCTGGATTGTTGCCTAGGTTAAGGGCGGCTAAATTATTTATACTGCCATCAAATGAGTACCACCCAAAATCGTTGATTTGGTCAGTGAAGACCCACATTCGCTGAATAATTTGCTTAAGTGTTTATTCTAGGTCAACACCTAAGTTAACTTAATCAGATATGCAAATCTGTGGAATTTTTGAAATGGACTTTGAAACATGGTTGTACATTCTTTGCGAACGCTGGGTCGTGAATTATAGAAAAAAAAATGAGGTGATTGAATATGCATAAAAATCATGAATTTAGTAATACTAATATACCGCACACTATCCTACACTGTACTGTACTGTACACGTCACTATCCTGTATACTATACTGTACTGTACACTGTACTGCACTGTAATGCATTTTACTGTACACTACACTGCACTGTACCTTACACCACACTCTTTTTTCTTTCTTTCTTGGGCTCCAGGCCAATCCTGTTCATGTGTCCACATCATGGGACTGCCATTAGGCAAAGGTCAAGGTGGGAAGGCGATTTACTCGCGACTGCTTCGCATGCGCGTCTCTCTGCGCTCTCCCTTCAGCTTGAATCAATCGCGTCAAAGCTAGAAAGAAACATTTTGCTCATATCAGTCCATTGTCTGGAACTAGGGGAACTAAATTCCTTATGCACGGCTCCTTTCCTCCAATAATGATACTTTTGGAATTACTTCATTAGTATACATTTGATGTAAGGATTTTGAAGCGCTCCCACGGACCTAGCGACAACAGCAACAACAACACCAAAACACCTACAACGAAGTAGCAACAGAAATAATGTTCAAAGCGTAAGCGCCTAAAATCATGCAATTTTTTCAAGAGCAAAATATTGGGAGATGACCGGAGGAACTTTCCGCTCCATCCAAATATTTATATGGCATTATAATCATAATTAACTTTTATGCAACACATTAACACTCAATGTTTTCACGCCTGCCACAAAACGGAAAAGGTTTCGGTAAAACGATGGCAAAAAATATATAACCAATGAACATAAAAATGGTTCGGTCTGGCACAATTGGTAATTTATTGTACGCATATTTATATTGATGGGAGCAGATGAGCTGGTGAGCTCAAATTAACTACACAAAGTGGCCATAGTGTGAGCGGTTGGTAGACAATTATGCATTCGGTTTGCCGCACCATTACCACCACTGCTTGGTAGCGAACTGCGGTTGAGAAGGTAATGCGCCCATTTGATTGTTGTGGTTGGGATTTTCAAATTCGATGCGCTCGTAATTTTAATTGCCTGTCAAATTTTTTTCACACCACCATTCATTTGCGCACATAATTAGCTTTAAAAGTCCGCATATGAGAGACTTTTTCACCTATGAAAATGTTTGAATGCATATATTTAGGCGTATAACACCCGCATTTATCTGAAAAAACAAATGTTAAAGGCAACCAAAACGTTAATAACAGCAATAATAACAAAATCGCGAAATCATATCAAACAGCAACAATGATATCACCGCTCTGACCGCTCACCTCATCTCTTTGCCACTTGGTCAATTTTAATTCATTTAATTGAGCTGCCAATATTTGACCAAAATGTAATTAACAAATAGTCGCCTACCTCAGTGTGGCGTGAGTGAAAAAGAGATAGTGAAAGTGTGGGCAGCGAATAGTGCTGCGGTTATTGACAATTATTGCGCATTTTATTTATATTTATCTTCGAATGTTTCTATTTATGTTCGCAATTGTTTACCAATACGGGCCCAACGCACCGCAAATTTATTGCTGTAAATACGAGTAGCAATTTTCCAGCTTTCTCTGTTCATTTATTTAATTTTTGTTGGTTTAAAATTATGGTGGTGCCACCTTACTTTGTAAATAAAAATCAGATTTGTAAAATATCTTTCGAATATAACAAAATAAAAAGTTTAATTCCGAAATATTGTTGGTAGAGGGTGGCTTTATGAAAAGGAACTGTCTGAGATTTGCCACTTATTACTTACTTACTTATTTGGCGCTTAACCGTCCAAACGGTTTTGGCCGTCCACGAGGCGCGCCAGTCGCTCCTTCGCTCCGCCAACCGGCGCCAATTGGTCACACCAAGGGAGTTTAAATCGTTTTCCACCTGGTCCTTCCAACGGAGTGGGGGCCGCCCTCTACCTCTGCTTCCATAGGCGGGTTCCGACAGAAACACTTTCTTGCCGGAGCATCACCTTTCATTCGAATAACATGGCCTAGCCAGCGCATTTATTGGCAAGATTAATTCTTCGCTGGATTTCAGTGCTGATGTTGTTGCTAGTGTTGATGCTGGTTCCCAAATAACGAAGTCTTTTAATATTTCGTAAATATGGCTGCAACAGAAGCGTGATTGCCAAGGCGCGTATGCGCTGACTCTTTGCTCGATGACAGCAGGTACTTCGTTTTGTCCTCATTCACCATCAAACCCATCTTTACTGCTTCTTTTTCCAGTTTGGAGTAAGCAGAACTAACAGCTCGGGTGTTTAGGCCGATGATATCTTGCTAATAAATGGAAAAACCCAATGAGGTACCAGGACTTAAGTTATAAAATAAGTTCGTCCTCTTGGCAAATACCAGAAGTTTCTAGGACTTAGCTTAATAGTAGTGGCAATTGGTGCAGTACACGAATACAGAGATGCTCGACTGTTTCTGCATGCAGATGGCACTTCTTACAGCTGCTGTTACTGTCGAGGTCCAACTAATAAGCATCTCACTCCAGTGTTCAGTTGGTGTGTCCATCGTGAGCCTTAAGTCTTCCCTCTTTATTTTACAGCCCTTCTCTTCTGTCCGCACCTTTCCTGCTTTATGGATCATGTGCAATTCTGTCTGCTTTTGATTCCTCTCAAACGGGTTGGCACATCTACCACCGGTTCATCGAAAGCTGCACTCTAGCATCTTTGCCAAGTCATCGTCCTTTTTGTTACCTCTTTTCTCTTCTATGAGCAAAGTCTCTGCAATGCTTCTTTGCATTCCAGTACACTTCTTGATGAAATACTGTGTAAAATTATTATTAGTCCGATCTCCTTATATTATAAGGCCTGCACTCAAGCTTCCCCTGAGAACTTAGTGCATTCTAGCATTCTCTTGCATGCATACAATGCCACGGAAGCTTTCTTTACACTCTTTTCACATGGAATTTCAAAAACATGCATCCTAAGACATAACATCCTGTCTCCATGGAGAATATGTTAGATAAAAATGTTCCAATATTTCATTCGCTCTGTAAGCAATGTGTCGGAAGTATCCATTCTACTCTAATTGAAATGCCTACTATACGGAAACTCTGCTTCAAAAGAGATCTACGGCATAAACTTATTATATTTAAATTGCTATGAAAAGGATCCACTTTGCCTAGTCAAATATGTGGTTTTCAATGTGGTTTTGTAAATAGCATTCAACGAACAAAAAATGAGACCCCTTTAAAAAATTCAAGGAGTATAATAAGGAATCGAATTAAACGTAAGCATGGGACTGTTTCTACAACGAGTAATTCGCCAAGGAAAAGAGCATCATTCATCCATCAACTTATAACTTGTCACTTTAGTAAATTAAAATAGAGAGCTTTTGTAAAAAACTATATTTTTCTTTAATGCATTAAAATGAAAAGGATTTAACTCAAACAAAATTAGTAACGGCGTCTGTAGACACGACGTCGAACAGTCTTGTAATGGTAACCATCTTCAGGATGATATTCAATTTGCTCAGTTGGCTCAACAGCTGGAAATTGAACTGGTCCGACAGCTGGGATGTACTCTGTGCAGGAGCTTGAACTGGTTCTGGAGGAATGTAAGAATTGACAGGTGCTGGTGCTGGAGCTGGAACTACATGTTGAACTGGAGCAGGTGCGGGAGCGTGGACATGGACTGGAACAACTGGTACGGTGCGGGTGCGGTGCGACATGTACAGGAGCTGGTACATGCACTGGTGCTGGAGCTGGAGCTGGAGTGGAGCATGTGCGGGAGCGTGGAAAGGGACTGGAGCTGGTGCAGGAGCCTGTATATGAACTGGCGCTGGTACAGGCACTTTCACTGGAGGGATATAAGATGGTGCTGGCAATTGAACTGGCACATGCACTGGTTGTGGTGGTAGGTATTGATGTTCAGGTTGGTGTTCTTGCACAGGTGCTGGTTCGAGATAGGAGTAACCCGGATGTTGCTGAGCGGTAGCGCTCGCCAAGATGGCAGCGAAGGCGCAGAGAAGGAATTTCTGTAAAGAGAGAGAGAGAGAGATTATAAAGGCTTTGTTATAATTTAGCAGTTTGGAAACCTTGATAATAACAAATGAAATTAAATACTTTTTTGTTTCTATTCCTTAAAATATTTTTAAGCACTTTCTATTCTATCAACCTTGTTATCAAGGCAAATAAGATTATTTATGATCCAGCGAGTTTGTGTTCCAAATAGCATATTTCTAAAGTTTACAACCACAAACATTTATTGGCAAAAACATGTGAGCTAAATTTTGGGGTCGGACTTTCTGAAATTCCATTCAACCTTTCAAGTGTGTTATTTAATTAGCGGTATTATAAATTTTTTATTAAAAAATGTAATATTTCTGTGTTATTGTACATGCAAGTCTTTACTTTGCACTGCATGCGTGAAGTGGATTATTTCAAATTCGGAGTAATTCAGAGTTACTCTGAAAAATTTGTTTTACGCTCATACACATTCCTGATATAGTTAAATACGTTCGAACTTAATTTTAAACTATTTTTGCTCTTTCCAGGTACTCCGAAAGCGAAGAACTTATATATTATTTCAATTATGCCACTGAGTGCCCTTAAATTTGCTCTCTATGGATTCTTTTCAAACAATAATTTTTTTTCTAATTTTTAATTGCTATTCTTAAATTCTATTCAATGTGAATATTTGTCAATTATTTTGAACTATTTACCATATTTTAATTAGTACAGCTAGCTTTCTGACAGCTTGTAGGCTTTGATTAGCTCTGCTCTCGACGCCTTGCTTTATAGTTCCCCTACCAGGCATAACTATTATGTAGTATGTCTTTTGCTTTACATTAGCCAAATATTTCAGCGAAACAGTTTAGGTCTTTTAGCATTACAAATATGTGTGATTTTAAAAACCGATATTTATTCATACATAAGCATCAATGGAAAGAATATACCATGAAAACTAACGCACAATCTTAACGGGAAAAATAGAATTTCAGTGGAAAAGTCCTCACGTTTCTATCGAGTTTACATTTCAAAAAAGTTAAATTTTCTGTAACATTAGAATCTTTTCCGAAACATTTGAACAATTTGTCCTGCATGAAATTATTTTGTTTGTAGCTAGAAGTTACTTTAAGCAAGGTTCTATTCAAAACAAAAAATTTTTCGGAGAAATTCGAGTTATCGGAGATAATTCGAGTATTCGTTTCTTCTTGCATGCATAGGTGTTTTATATGTTTTCCATGTCGTTTTGAATGCTTAAATAGTTTTATCAATTATTATAGTAATTCGAAGTATCTGCTTGACTACTTTTAAGCGCTTTCAAAAGTAACTTATAACACTTTCAAAACAGCATCTAATATATAAAATCTTACTCGATGATACCTACAATCAAATAAATAGGCATATACCAAACATATTAACATATGTACAAGCGCATAACTTACATACACATTGTAACTCCGGTTCTCGTTAACATCATACAAATTAGCCGGCCGCATCTTCTTTAGTTCATTAAACTGTTGAGCTGACGGTTGATTTGGCATATACCGCTGACGTCACTGATTACTTTGTTCCTAATATGTAAATTCGTATTTTCTACGACTAAGTAGCCGGCTCAGCCTTTCATTGTGGGTTAAACGTTTTATTTATAAATTATTTATAATCTGAAAGTAAAAAGTTTTATGAATTTATGCAAATTTCATACATTTCTTGTAGTTCACTATCCAACTATAACGCCGGCTGTGTTAGTTAAAAAGATTTTTAAGCCAATTGAGAATAAGACTGACGGTATTGCTACTTTTTTCCCAATCTCAAATTGTTTGTTTTGGTTTTTTCATTATAATAGATAAACATGTTCGTGTTTAATTGTGTGGTGAGTTTATCTAATATCTTGATTAATAAGCGTACATGATATGAGAAAAATAATAAAAAACTCGGCCCATAAAACTTCTAAAAGAAATAAAAATTTATTGAATTATAATTGAACTGAATATCTACATATTCTGCTTGTATTTTCGTAGTGATCGAAGTAGAGCTTTATATTTCCAAATTCTACTCCCATATCGAGAAAAAAATCTTTAATGTAACTATTTTCAGAGCTCATATCTAATTCATTTGGATTGACGGCCTGTGTAAAGAACAGCAACCCTTAGGGGGTTAAAAGCGAAATTGCCAAATCTCACTAGAATCTTTAATATTAAATAAATGTAGTAGTTTAATATTTAGGAGATTTCTCGGAGTGCAAATCTATATGGCACCATGCATTTTTGTGCTTTTTGCACTCCAAGAGTATTTTCCAAATTGAATGTTGCATATTTAAGCTCAATTTGACAGCGTAAATATTTTCGGAGTGATTCGAGTAGAGACTCATTTTGGAGGTGGGAACAATCTCTAAAACTTTCATAAATTGCAGTAACTGCAATGAAAAATGTGTTTACTTATCATACAGAGGTTGCCGCCAAGCATTAACATGCGTAATCAAAATGCATATTCTTCATAATGGGATGGTCGACGCCTAATTATTCGGAGTAGATGTTTTATAAAGGACATCAATATTTGGTTAATATAAGCAAAATTCAAAGTCCAACCACTTTAGTAACTACGTGGTACAAGAGATTTCAGAGCAGAAGACGGATTGCGGACACTTAAGCACATGTTTGCAGGTCGTAAATTGCTAACTCATTGCAAATAAGGTTGGGGTTGTTTAAAATTTCATTTGCGTTAAATGACAGAAGTCCAGGACTGAGTTTGAATGGTCAAGTGGTTTAGAACAGCATCCATACTGTTTCTTATTGAATGGAATCATCGTGCTTGGCAACTTTCGGATTGTGGCATGTGGCCCGCAACCGGTTATGACAGGGTCTCCAAAAATAGTTATTGCCCTTTCTCATAGGCGATGAGATTGTGCTACGGAATGTAGACCTGGTCTAGATCCACTTCCTTGTTATTACCTTAGCCATCACCCTGTGCATAAGGAGAGATAGGCCCCGGGTGTGGAAAACGAAACAGAGTGAGAAGAATACGGTGAGCAGGAGAGAAGAGGATGAAAAAGTAAGCATAATGAAGAAGAAGAAAAGTAATAGGAAAGGAAGAGAGTGAGGTAAATAGAAAGGAGTGGTACAGGAGAGAACAATAGGGAACGTCGCAGGAAGATGGAAGGGAAAGAGAAAGGCCGGAAGCAAGTGACAGAGAAAAATACGGAAAGAGAAGGAAAAGTAAAAGCAGAAGAAGTAGAAATATGTGAAAATTAAGACGCGGTGTGAAGATAGAGAAAAGAGAAGATAAGGAAATGTAATAAAAGAAAGAGGGGAAGAGGAGGGAAGGACGTAAGAGAGCGAGGGAGAACGGGGCAGATGGGGCTAGATGTGGACAGATGGATAGAAATCGGCAGAAAATATATGTAACGAATTTACTGCAATTCCCCTATTTTGCAACCTTCTGCTAACGTTCGAATAACTAAACTGTTGAATAAATAACTCCATTATTCAATAATGCAAACTGGCCTTTATTAAAGTACTTCAGAATAACACTACTATTGCTCGCCAATAGCGTCTAAATCAAACTGATTGTCGTGCCTCTACTGTTGCTGCCTTTATACTGTCTGTTGCATCGTGTATATTCTAGCTTTTCTATTTCCAGAACTTACTAGTAGTTATCAGCTAGAAATAACTCAGCTGTATCTCACAGATGCATGATTTTATAGCTTCCCTCATACCCCATGGGCGTGTATATGTGAGCAACACTTGCACAACATTGCCTACTTTCGGAGTACCTCAGATATATGCATGTGGTTGTGCGTGCTTCTCGACTGCGTGTACGAACATATGTGTAATATATGACTTGAATTATTGATGTGCATACAAGTCACTGCTTAGCATCGGCTTGGAGATGATAGTATCCCTGAAGTGCTGCTAGATTCAGTACCATATATAATGCATTAGCCTAGTCTAAGACAAGCGAAGCGAGGTAGTTTAGCTAGGACGTCGTGTCTCCGGTGCCACTGAAACAAACGTCGGAAGGACTGTGGAAGTGGTTAGAGAGAGCGACAAAAGGAGAGCGGTCGTCGAGGAGATGGATAGAAAAGAAATTAGATGGAGAGGAAGAACAAAAGGACTAGAATTCTGGTAGACTAATAGAAAAGCAAGGCTGACAAGAAGGAAACGAATAAAAATTACAATTGTTGTGATTATTCTCAATTACTAAACAACTCTTGAATGAACGAGACCAGGCTTGATAGTTAATAGATAACAGGGAAACAAGGCATATGCGGAAATATTTCTTGAAGTGTGGTGGTATAATGAGAGCGTTTTCAAGCATTTCACCGGTTTTATAGGTGCAATGAGAATGTGAATCCATGGATTTTTTTAACATCTAACAGCTGCGTAAATTCGGGGGGTTATGTAGCGTACCTTTTGAGGAGAGGTGTCTAGCGTAATTTTATAACTTTTCCATTTGCCGAATTGTCAACCTCAGCTGCACATTACGAGTTATTGAGCAGGCGGGGCTAATCGCCTCCACGAAAGGCCTGGGGTTGTATTACGGTTTAAACGTGGTCATATTAATTTCGTTCCCCGATCGTCGAAAATTGTACGGAACAAGACTAAACAAAAGACAGCAACATCGACAAAAACTCTTCAACACATTCGGTAGTCTAATTATCGAAAAGAAGAAAATCGTGCATCCGCAGATTCAGGACAAATTTTAGCGAAGTTTAATCTCGACATTTAGCAACTTCGAAAATTCAACTGCAGGACTTCGTCCTGTTAAAGAATTTTTGAATTTTTTTCTAATTTACATTCAAGTATTTACAACCTAGCGACCGGTGTGTCAAGACTATACCCAATTGCCCTCATCATTGTCAAGCAAAGCCTTTGGCTTCTTACTTAATTCACAAAATCCCCAATCATTCAATTTGCAGTTTGCATCTTTTATTTCATTTCTTTATAATATTTTCTTCATGATAATGAAATATTTTGTTATTATTTGTCAGTTGGGGGTTTTTATTAGCACTTCAATGTCCTTGTCTGCCCAATAACAAAACAAAAAAATTTATTAAATCCCACTCCACTTTATAGCCACAAGTTTGGTTTCTTCAAGACTCTTCGCTTTATTATCTTCTACCACCTTTTATTTGCTTATTTTAAGTAGCCTCCTCACTCCTAGTTTGTTTACTTTTGGTGAAATTTTTATTAACACAATTTTGGCTTCCAAACACAAAATTTTCTCATTTTAATTTCATTTCCAAATGTTCCCAAGCGATTACAGATTTAACGTTAAATAACTGTATATTATTGCAGTTTCTTTTTTTATTGTTGTTGGAAAATTCATTTACTTGAACTGTTGAACCTTCAATTTTCACAACGCATGTTCCGCATTTTTGGTATGTTTTATTGTTGCGTTGTTAATTAAAGAAAAATCTTAGTTTTTTTAAGGGTAGGCATTCCAAAGAAAGAAGAAGATAGTAATTTGTAGCATAATCTTAGGGGCTTATTCCTTCCAGGCCCCACGAATACAAATTTTCTCACGGTACGGCAAATGAACAGGTACCATCTTTTCAAAGCAGCTGTTTTTAGTTTGAGCTTACCTTATAAAGATTATCTAAATTGTTTTGCAGCTTGCTGTTCAACAACACCATCACTTCGTGAGGATGGAAAGAGTACCGATCCTAGAACTTCAAGCAAAAAAGATCGGCAAGGCGACTTCCCGTACCTTGAAAAGTAAAAGTTCTCTCTTGAGGTATATAAATAACGCTCTGTAAGTCGATCGCATAGCCGTTTTGATATACGCCCGACTTGATCCGAATCCTTCCGTGACGAAAGTGCAACGAATGCAAATTGATGAGACACTCCAACAAAGAAAATATACCCATCGGCTCGCCATGTTTGGTAGTTATAGGAAGGACAGACCTCCACTGAGTGGTGGGAGTGACATGTGGGTAAGACTTCGTAAGATGTTGCTCCAATTCACTGTGCTCACAACGCAGGGAGGAACTAGCGTTAGCGTGTACGAAGCAGCAAATTGACTAGGCGGTTATGAGCTAAATATGTTCTTATATATAAATATGAATTGCGATGGGCCGTGCGCGGGTGGGGGGTTGGGCGATGGTTGGTGGGGGGTGAAGGGGGTAGGGGGGGGACGCTGGGGTGAGGGGTGGTGTAGGGTGTTGGAGGGAGAGAGGGGATGGGGAGGAGGGGCAGAAGGGGGTTGGTTTTCGTGTGTGAGGGGCGCAGAAAAAGGGGGTTGGGGGAGTGGTGGAGGATGGGTATCGACGCTGTGAGGATTCGACACGGCGTCGGGGCTGTGGTCCCGCTGGCGTGGGTGACAGACGAGCTGGTGGTGGGACGGCTGGGGTGGGGGTGGGGCTAGGGGGGCAGTGGAGCTGGGTTAGCGGGGGGGGGAACCAAGGCAGAACGCCGTTGCTGGGGGGCTGCGGCGGTGTCGTCGGCTTGGAGAGGGCGAGACACTGGCTGGCGGGGGGCGAGGGTGGTTAGGGCGGGTAGGGAGGGGGGGGGTGCGGAAGAGAAAATGGGGGGTGGGGGGATGGGGGTGGGCGGGGAGGTGGGGGTGAGGCGGGGCCTCGGGTTGTGGTTGGCGGGATGGTGTGGATGCGGCACTTCCTTGGGAGGTCGCATGTGAGAGAGATGGGAGATGGCTCAGGCATTGATGCTGCGGCAGGACACATTGGAGGCGATTGGGGGGGGCGCTTTACTAGATTGTGGTGTTGATCAACTGTGTGGTGTTTCGTCGTAGCTATTAAATATCTCTTGTACAAACGGTCAATTTTTGAAGTATATAGCATTTTTTTTTTTCAAAAACAAAAACGGTGTTTTTTTTTTTGTTAAATTCCTAACTTTTTTAGTTGGGATGAAAAAATTTGAAAAACTCTGAAACACGTCTTACGTTAAGCTAGAAAATATGTAAGAAAACCACTTGAGCAATTCTAAAGGGGGTCGAGGTTCAATAAATTGGTTCGAAATGGGATGGAATACCCCTTAACATCCCACTCATATAGCAAGTTGTCTCGTGCATGTCATAGCGAATATTACGATCAATGAACTGCAAACTTCAAAATGTTACTGTGTGGTCACTTTTTTTAAAGTTCCGCACTCACGAATTTTTCATAACGTGCCTATATAAATATTAAGTCAATAAATTGTCAGATTTAAAAATTTTAAGGCGTTCAAAAT
>JARSSU010001402.1:0-13594 GCA_029619165.1 Eurosta solidaginis | reverse complement strand
CTGGGCCAGTCCCCCTGGTCCCCCTTTATAGCAATCTCTAAAAGGCGTCCATTATACAACTAAGCCCACGCCCTTTTAAATACTCATAACACCGTTCATTTGAAACTGTATCGATACAACAAATTCTAGAGTCAGCCCTGGTCCACCGTTATGCATTAGCTCGAAAACGGCGGCCACCTATGGAACTAAGACACTTCCTTTACAATACACCTTAACACCTTCTCATTTGATGCCCATATCATACAAACAAATCTAGAGTCACCCCTGGTCCTCTTCTAGGCGATATCTCGAAGGCGTCCAATTATACACACTAAGCCCACGCCCTTTTAAAATACTCATTAACACCTTTCATTTGATACCTGTACGTACAAAACAAATGCATAGAGTCAGCCCGTGGTCCGCCTTTAGGCGATATACCCAAATGGTGTCCACCTATAAACACGAGCCCACGCTCTTTTACAATACTCATACACACCTTCATTTGATACCATATCGTACAACACATTGTCTGAGTCACCTTGGTCCACCTTATGGCGATTATCTCGAAACGACTATGGCCCACTCTATCAAATACTACTTAATGCCTTCCATTTGATACCCATGTCATACAAACACATTCCAGGATTACCCTCGTGTTCATTTTCCTACATGGTGATTTTCCTTATTTTGTCTCCATAGCTCTCAGCTGAGTATATAATGTTCGGTTACACCGACTTAGCTTCCGTACTTGTTTTAACTCAGTGGAGCAGAGCTCATAGAGTATAATACTTGATTGGATGAACTGTTGTTTGCACAGGTAATAAAGGAATCGAGATAGATATAGACTTCCAGATATATCAAAATCATCAGTATCGGAAAAAAAATTTGATGAGCCATGTCCGTCGCGTCTGTCCGTTAAAACGAGACGTGAGTAATTTTTGAGATATCTGATGAATTTGTAGCGTGGGTTCCTGGCCACTATTCAGATCGCCTATTTAAATGAACGAAACATGGACTATAACTACGCGCACTTTTCGATGATCGAAAATTTGGAAACACACAACGTGCGATAATTCAGTACCACCGCGGTTAAAAAGATGAGACTTAGTAGTTGAGGGACTTATGACGCAGAATAGACAATTGGTACATTTTGGACAATGTGCGTGGCACCGCCCAGTTTTAAAAGAAGTAATTTAAAAGTTTTGCAAGCTGTAATTTGCAGTAGTTAAGAGATATCATGATGCAAAGTTGGTAGGAACGTTACTCCTATTACTATATGTACGCTAATAAAATTAGGGAAAATTCGATACGACCACGCCCACTTAAAGACGGGGCATGTGTGTGTTAAAGTCAAATTTCAACAAAACAATTTACTAACTTCTATAGTATATAAGTAAAGTTTAATCATTCCAGTGTTCGAATCGAGCTCCCGAGGCCAGCACATAATTTTTTTCTATGATAATTATGTTATTTTTTAATTTTTCTAATTTTGAAAATTGGATTTGCATTTCGAAGGGTGCTCAAGCTTCATCATCAGTACGCTTTAGGCAAAAATGCTGCGCGCTGAACATTTAGCTATACAGCGGTGGTTTGTTGTACTGCAAATTTGGCTACTTCTATCTCCTTTGTACAACTATATTTATTCAGTGTTGCGCCATCTGGTGCAACTCACTGATAATGCAGGATTTTGGTTTCTTGTCAATACTTTGTTGACATTCCCAAGTGCTCATGGTTTTATTAACATTGTTTTTGCTTTTTTATCGCCCTATTGTAATCAGTCAAAATTAAAAATACAATAATTATCATTAGAAAAAATATGTTCTGGCTTGATCTCGATTCGAACCTTGAATGATTTATCAATAGGGCGATAAAAACAAAAACAATTGTTAATAAAACATGAGCACTTGGGAATGTCACAAAGTATTGACAATAAACAAAAATCTAGCATATCAGTGGATTTGCACCAGATGGCGCAACACTGAATAAATATAGTTGGTAAAAGGAATAGAAGTAGGCAAATTTGCCAGTCAAACAAACACACCGCTCGTATAGCTAAATGGTAGCGCAGCAGCCTAAGCGTACTGATGAGAAGGCTTAGCACCCTTCGAAATGGATCTATCTGCGCAGCTATGGCAGGTTTCGCATATATATATAGTCACTCCTGGTCACCTTTATTCCGATATGTCGAAACGGCGTCCACCTATGGAACTAAGGATCACTCCTTAAATACTCATTAACACCTTTCATTTGATACCCATATCGTACAAACACATTATAGAGTCACCCCTGGTCCCCCCTTTATAGCAATATCTCTAAAAGGCGTCCAATTATACAAACTAAGCCCACGCCCTTTTAAATACTCATTAACACTTTTCATTTGAAACCTGTATCGTACAAACAATTCTAGAGTCAGCCCTGGTCCACCTTATGGCATTATCTCGAAACGGCGTCCACCTATGGAACTAAGGATCACTTCCTTTTAAAATACACATTAACACCTTTCATTTGATGCCCATATCATACAAACAAATTCTAGAGTCACCCTGGTCCTCCTTTATGGCGATATCTCGAAAAGGCGTCCAATTATACAACTAGCCCACGCCCTTTTAAAATACTCATTAACACCTTTTCATTTGATACCTGTATCGTACAAACAAATTCTAGAGTCAGCCCTGGTCCACCTTTATGGCGATATCCCCAAATGGTGTCCACCTATAAAACTAAGCCCACGCTCTTTTAAAATACTCATTAACACCTTTCATTTGATACCCATATCGTACAAACACATTCTAGAGTCACCCTTGTCCACCTTTATGGCGATATCTCGAAAGCGAACTAGTGGCCCACTCTATTCTAAAATACTCTTTAATGCCTTCCATTTGATACCCATGTTCATACAAACCCATTCCAGGATTACCCTAGGTTCATTTTCCTACATGGTGATTTTCCTTATTTTGTCCTCCATAGCTCTCAGCTGAGTATATAATGTTCGGTTACACCCGAACTTAGACCTTCCTTACTTGTTTTAAACTCAGTTGAGCAGAGCTCATAGAGTATAATAACTTTGATTGATAACTGTTGGTTGCACAGGTATAAAGGAATCGAGATAGATATAGACTTCCATATATCAAAATCATCAGTATCGAAAAAAAATTTGATTGAGCATGTCCGTCCCGTCTGTCCGTTAAAACGAGAACTTGAGTAAATTTTGAGATATCTTGATGAAATTTGGTACGTGGGTTCCTGGCCACTTATTTCAGATCGCTATTTAAAATGAACGAAAATGGACTATAACTACGCGCACTTTTTCGATATCGAAATTTGGAAAAACACAAAAGTGCGATAATTCATTACCAAAGCCGGTTAAAAAGATGAGACTTAGTAGTGAGTTGAACTTATGACGCAGAATAGAAAATTGGTACAATTTTGGACAATGGGCGTGGCACCGCCCAGTTTTAAAAGAAGGTAATTTAAAAGTTTTGCAAGCTGTAATTTGGCAGTAGTTAAAGATATCATGATGAAATTTGGTAGGAACGTTACTCCTATTACTATATGTACGCTTAATAAAAATTAGAAAATTCGGATAACGACCACGCCCACTTAAAAAAATGTTTAAAGTCAAATTTCAACAAAAAATTTAATAACTTTATAGTATATAAGTAAATTATCATTCAAGGTTCGAATCGAGCTCAAGGCCAGAACAATAATTTTTTTCTAATGATAATTATTGTTATTTTTTAATTTTTCTAAATTTGAAAATTGTATTTTGTTTTTGGAATAGTAGTGAACATTTTTCAGACACTTGCCATAGCTGCGCAGATAGATCCATTTCGAAGGGTGCTAAGCCTTCATCATCAGTACGCTTTAGGCATGCTGCGCTAACCATTTAGCTATACAGCGGTGGTTTGTTGGACTGGCAAATTTGCTACTTCTATTCCTTTTTACCAACTATATTTATTCAGTGTTGCGCCATCTGGTGCAAATCACTGATAATGCAGGATTTTTGTTTATTGTCAATTACTTTGTTTGACATTCCCAAGTGCTCATGGTTTTATTAACAATTGTTTTTTGTTTTTATCGCCCTATTGGTAAATCATTCAAGGTTCGAATCGAGCTCAAAGCCAGAACAGATGGCGCAACACTGATAAATATAGTTGGTAAAAAGGAATGGAAGTAGCAAATTTGCCAGTCAAACAAACCACCGCTGTATATCTAAATGGTTAGCGCAGCATGCCTAAAGCGTACTGATGATGAAGGCTTAGCACCCTTCGAAATGGATCTATCTGCGCAGCTATGGCAGGTTGTCTGAAAAATTTTCTACTTACTATTCCAAAAACAAAATACAATTTTTCAAATTTAGAAAAATTAAAAAATAATAATAATTATCATTAGAAAAAAATTATTGTTCTGGCCTTGAGCTCGATTCGAACCTGAATGATTTATCAATAGGCCGATAAAAACAAACACAATTGTTAATAAAACCATGAGCACTTGGGAAGGTCAAACAAAGTAATTGACAATAAACAAAAATCCAGCATTATCAGTGATTTGCACCAGATGGCGCAACACTGAATAAATATAGTTGGTAAAAAGGAATAGAAGTAGCAAATTTGCCAGTCAAACAAACCACCGCTGTATAGCTAAATGGTTAGCGCAGCATGCCTAAAGCGTACTGATGATGAAGGCTTAGCACCCTTCGAAATGGATCTATCTGCGCAGCTATGGCAGGTTGTCTGAAAAATTTTCTACTTACTATTCCAAAAACAAAATACAATTTTTCAAATTTAGAAAAATTAAAAAATACCAATAATTATCATTAGAAAAAAATTATTGTTCTGGACTTGAGCTCGATTCGAACCTTGAATGATTTATCAATAGGCCGATAAAAACAAAAACAATTGTTAATAAAACCATGAGCACTTGGGAATGTCAAACAAAGTAATTGACAATAAACAAATATCCAGCATTATCAGTGATATGCACCAGATGGCGCAACACTGAATAAATATAGTTGGTAAAAAGGAATAGAAGTAGCAAATTTGCCAGTCAAACAAACCACCGCTGTATAGCTAAATGGTTAGCGCAGCATGCCTAAAGCGTACTGATGACGAAGGCTTAGCACCCTTCGAAATGGATCTATCTGCGCAGCTATGGCAGGTTGTCTGAAAAATTTTCTACTTACTATTCCAAAAACAAAATAAAATTTTTCAAATTTAGAAAAATTAAAAAATAACAATAATTATCATTAGAAAAAAATTATTGTTCTGGCCTTGATCTCGATTCGAACCTTGAATGATTTATCAATAGGGCGATAAAAACAAAAACAATTGTTAATAAAACCATGAGCACTTGGGAATGTCAAACAAAGTAATTGACAATAAACAAAAATCTAGCATTATCAGTGATTTGCACCAGATGGCGCAACACTGAATAAATATAGTTGGTAAAAAGGAATAGAAGTAGCAAATTTGCCAGTCAAACAAACCACCGCTGTATAGCTAAATGGTTAGCGCAGCATGCCTAAAGCGTACTGATGATGAAGGCTTAGCACCCTTCGAAATGGATCTATCTGCGCAGCTATGGCAGGTTTTCTGAAAAATTTTCTACTTACTATTCCAAAAACAAAATACAATTTTTCAAATTTAGAAAAATTTAAAAATAACAATAATTATCATTAGAAAAAAATATTGTTCTGGCCTTGAGCTCGATTCGAACCTTGAATGATTTATCAATAGGCCGATAAAAACAAAAACAATTGTTAAGTAAATTATGTCAACATTCAACTCCAGTAATGATATGGTGCAACAAAATACAAAAATAAAAGAAAATTTCAAAATGGGCGTGGCTCCGCCCTTTTTCATTTAATTTGTCTAGGATACTTTTAATGCCATAAGTCGAACAAAAATTTACCAATCCTTGTGAAATTTGGTAGGGGCTTAGATTCCAGGACGATAACTGTTTTCTGTGAAAAAGGGCGGAATCGGTTGAAGCCACGCCCAGTTTGTATACACAGTCGACCGTCTGTCCTTCCGCTCGGCCGTTAACACGATAACTTGAGCAAAAATTTATATATCTTTACTAAACTCAGTTCACGTATTTATCTAAACTCACTTTATATTGGCCGAAAACCGATTATAACCACGCCCACTTTTCCGATTTTGAAAAATTAGAAAAATTAAAAAATGCCTTAATTCTATACATAATACGAAAAAAGGATGAAACATGGTAATTGGATTGGTTTATTAAGGCAAAATATAACTTTAGAAAAAAACTTTGTAAAATGGGTGTGACACTTACCATATTAAGTAGAAGGAAATGAAAAAGTTCTGCAGGGCGAAATCAAAAGCCTTTGGAATCATGGCAGAAATACTCTTCGTGGTATTAAATATATAAATAAATTAGCGGTACCCGACAGATGATGTTCTGGGTCACCATGGTCCACATTTTCGTCGATATTTTCGAAAACGCCTTCACATATACAACTACGCCTCTCCCTTTTAAAGCCCTCATTAATACCTTTAATTTGATACCCACATGGTACAAACACATTACAGAGTCACCCCTGGCCCACCTTTATGGTGATATCTGGAAAAGGCGTCCACCTATAGAAATAAGGCCACTCCCTTTTAAAATGCTCATTATCACCTTTCTTTTGATACCCATTGTGTACAGACGCTTTCTAGAGTCAGCCCTGGTCCACCTTTATAACGATATCTCGAAAAGGCGTCCACCTATAGAACTAAGGCCCACTCCCTTTTAAAATACTCATTAACACATTTCATTTGATACCCATATCGTACAAACAAATTCTAGAGTCACCCCTGGTCCACCCGTATGGCGATATATCGATAAGGCGTCCACCTATAGAACTAAGTCCCACTCCCTTTTAAAACACTCATTAATATCTTTCATTTGATACCCATATCGTACAAACAAATTCTAGAGTCACCCCTGGTCCACCTTTATGGCGATATCTCGAAAAGGCATCCCCCTATAGAACTAAGGCCCACTCCCTTTTAAAGTACTCATTAAATCTTTCATTTGATACCCATATCGTACAAACAAATTCTATAGTCACCCCTGGTTCACCTTTATGGCGATATCTCGAAAAGGCGTCCACCTATAGAACTAAGGCCCACTTCCTTTTAAAATACTCATTAACACCTTTCATTTCATACCCATATCGTACAAACAAATTCTAGAGTCACCCCTGGTTTACCTTTATGGCGATATCTCGAAAAGGCGTCCACCCATAGAACTAAGGCATACTCCCTTTTAAAATACTCAATATCAACTTTCGTTTGATACCCATATTGTACAAACGCATTCTAGAGTCAACCCTGGTCCACCTTTATAACGATATCTCGAAAAGGCGTCCACCTATAGAACTAAGGCCCACTCCCTTTTAAAATACTCATTAGCATCTTTCATTTGATACCCATATCGTACAAACAAATTCTAGAGTCACCCCTGGTCCACCTTTATGGCAATATCTCGAAAAGGCGTCCACCTATAGAACTAAGGCCCACTCCCTTTTAGAATACTCATTAACAACTTTCATTTGATACCCATATCGTACAAAAAATTCTAGAGTAACCCCTGGTCCACCTTATTGGCGATATCTCGAAAAGGTGTCCACCCATAGAACTAAGGCGCACTCCCTTTTAAAATACTCATTAACACCTTTCATTTGATACCCATATCGTACAAACAAATTCCAGAGTCACCCCTGGTCCACCTTTATGGCGATATCGCGAAAAGGCGTGCACCTATAGAACTAAGGCCCACTCCCTTCTAAAATACTCTGTAATATCTTTCGTTTGATACCCATATCGTAAAAACAAATTATATAGTCACCCCTGGTTCACCTTTATGGCGATATCTCGAAAAGGCATCCACCTATAGAACTAAGGCTCACTCCCTTTTAAAATACTCATTAACATCTTTCATTTGATACCCATATCGTACAAACAAATTCCAGAGTCACCCCTGGTCCACCTTATGGCGATATCGCGAAAAGGCGTGCACCTATAGAATTAAGGCCCACTCCCTTTTCAAATACTCATTAACATCTTTCATTTGATACACATGTCATACAAACACATTCCAGGGTTACCCTAGGTTCATTTTCCTACATGGTGATTTTCCCTTATTTTGTCTCCATAGTTCTCAGCTGAGAATGTAATGTTCGGTTACACCCGAACTTAGCCTTCCTTACTTGTTTATTTTATATATATCTTAAAAATCGTTTAGGTATGTACATCTGTTCACTATATATTTCTTATCTTATACATCCGATTATTTGGAGATTACGAACGGGATAAGATTATTGTTCAGCCCCATTCATGAAAGGTATGAAGTCTTCGGCACAGCCGAAGACAGGCCCGTCCTTACTTGTCTTTTTATTATAGAATAATAAAAAATTTAGTTTACTTCTTGTTACATAGGAATATCATAAAAGTTTGTACGAGTGTATATTCATATGCATGCACGAGCGAAGGATGGAAATGACAAAGTGACAAGTGTTTTCAGCGTAGCTACTAGCGTTGCCAAATGTCACTTATTGGCCGGGATATCCCATATTTTTCACAAATTTTAAAGTGTCCCGGCATTTTCACAATATCAAAATTAATAAATTATAATCTGCTACGAAACATAGCCATATTTGCGGCTTCGACTGTATTCAGGTCATTTGCATATTGCATGCAACTCTGTAAAGAAGAAACATTCATCCCTACTGTGGTTCTTAATATTGTCAATGTTTGACATTTGGCACACCTAAATATTCATTTTACATGGGGAAGTGTTGTGTTTTAAAATATCGTTTGCAAAATGAATCCATAGAATATTTAATTCGTATTAAACAAAAAAGTTTAATTCTATTTAAAATTATTTTGCCATACAAATATATAGGTGTTTCTTATCTTTCAAATGTCCCTGGAAATTTTTAATAATCCCGGGAATTTGGCTCAAATTTGAGGTTTGTCCCGGGAACCTGAAATAAAAATCTGGCAACCCTAGTAGCTACATATGTAGGTATACATGCGTTTGTGTATATATTAATTATGTGGGTACATACATGTCTGTTTGTAATATAAGTTCATGTTCCAATATGGAAATGCCAATGCGACAGTTATGTATATTAGCCGTGTTTTTTTACACGCGTATACGCTTACGTTTAAGCGTAAAAAAACGCTAATTCTCCCTTAGATAATGGTTATGGGACCCATCTAGCGGCAGTGGTTAAATAACTAGCTACAGCATAGGGTGTACCGAAAAGCGGAGACACAAACCTCTGTTGTATGGCTATGTACAACATATGGCTGAATCGGTTGCGATGTATAGACGCGAAAAATAAAATTAGTGTTGAGTTGAAACGTAGACACATATTTCAGTTACATCTGAATATAATGCGTATAGAAATTTAATAGTACTAATTTTATGCGCAGCAATTTCAGAAGTGTATTTAAAGTTTGACGCTTACCAGTCCATATAAAGTTTAAGCGTAAACGTCTATAGATGTAATAAAAACACAGCTATTACTAAATGGTAAGGTAATGATTGAATTTGAAGTAAAGGCATTTGCAAGTATTCTTGACCTACGGCAACATGCAGGGTGTGTCGTTAGGTGACCCAACAGTGATAAGGCAACAAATGGAGAAACAATTCCGCTATTCCGCTAGGTGGCACACTGGTGGAGGTAAATAAAAAATCACACGTCCAAAAATATTAGATGTGTGAAAATTCGAACGTATTTTTAAGGCCGAAGGGATGAAAAAAGCGATATATTTTCATATTAAGGGCACCGAAACTATGCTACAAAACAGAAAAATAAAAAGAAGATGCAAATTTTTTTAAACACTTTCTTTAAAAAATGTTTCAAAACTTCGCGCAATATATGCTCTTAAACCCAGGTTTTGACATTTTAACAGTAGCTATTGTAAGCAGCTTATCAACAAAAACACAACTATAAAGATAGTGCGCAATTTATAGATATCACTGGTTTACACCCAAAATGCACCAGAAACGCCATTATGAAATTCGTGTGTAAAATCACCCCCTCAAGGTTATTTTTAATTCTATGGTACAGGTTTTTGAGATATTTACCAATAACCGTTTAAAATTGGTAAACTGTGCATACAACACTTTTTGCTAGGCCCTAAAGATTCAAAGATAAGGAACAATCATTACGGATTTTTTCAATTTTTTTTGTAAAAATATAAAATAAATTGTACTTTGTGAGGAAGGATCTCGAAAACTTTTTATTTTTTTGCAGATCTCTAAGCTCTGTTTTATTACAATAAAATAAGCTTTCATTCAACAAAATCGATGAACTAATACAAAAGTTATAAGCATTCAAATAAATATATCCATATAGTAAAATTTAAGTACCCCACAAATAATAGCATATGTACATATGATTCTGTCTTAACTCTATGATCTTATTTTAAAATTGAAAAAGTTATATGTCTTGTTTTGGCGCTTGTTTAGATTAGAATCGGTTTCTCTTATGAGAAACCAACAGTGACAATGATGGGTGACATCATAGCGACATCCCAGAATCCTTGATACGGACTTTCAATCCTTTTCATTTGCTGGTGAAACCTTTCGCCATGTTCGTCACTTTCGTCGCAAAGATTTTGCGGGAAAAAATTTAAATGGGAGTGTAGAAAATGAATTTTTAAAGACATATTTACTCCAGAAATAAAATAAAAAAGTATATTAGATAAATACATAAGTGACACATTAGTATATGATTTTCTTAGGCTGGATTTATCTTTCAATTCAGAACAAATTTTTTGTTTACATTTTTCTCGTTCTTGTTTGTTCGGAACTGGGCGATGAATACAGATTTAGGGCTATATATTCTCATGTAAATTTAAAAATGTTCATACAAATTTTTTAATTAGCGGGCAGATAGGTTTTAAAGTTAACTGAGAAAACGGTCTTAAATGTGTTTTTTTATTTACACATTTCCGCATAGTATTTGATTAAGGCGTTCACTATCATCTCGTAGTTAGGACTTTTGTGTTTGCCTAAAAAAGTAGTAACAACCTTTTCAAAAGAATCCCACGCTGCTGCCTCCACTGGTGACAAAAGTTCTTTGAAATGGTTAATGGTCATCATTTTCCTTATTTGCGGTCCCACAAAAGTCCCTTCCTTTCCTGCCTTGACAAAATTTTGATAAGGCCGAGCTTGATGTGGAGGGGAAGTAGAATTATTTTTTTCTTCTTTAAAGGTGGGGAGTATTTTATGTTATCCACCCCAACTTGAAACTCGATTCGTTCTGGCCAATCGTTTATGATGAAGTGGTCTTGAAGAGTTCGGCTATCCCATTTGCATAGAAAGCAACAGTATTTTGTGTATCCACTTTGTAGACCACACAGCATTCCAACGACTTTAAGATCAGTACATATTTTTCAATCATGTTCTTCGTAATAAATGTAATAAATTTCATATGTCGCCTAATTAGATAGTTTCAGAAATTAGTCAGATATGCATTAAAAGCGAGCAAATTCCTAATTTTTACAACGCACCTTTTTGTTCCGGTTTCCGAAAAAATCAATTGGACTCGACATGTTTTGCACATAGTATTCGGTATCCATGGTTTTTCATTGTTTTTAGGCTCAATTCCAAAATACTTATAGTATGTAACTTTCAAAGGATTTGAAAACACACGTGGCATCCGTTTTATGATAAATTGACCGCAGATGAAACAGAACATATCTGGATCATTTGTACACTCAAATTCTCTCGCCCTTTTATTCATATTATATTTTTAAATAAATGACGGGTTATAAACTGCAATTATAAACTGAACAGTATCCGGCGAGCCTTGCAGATATTATGAAGGAACAAGGCGCATGTACTATTATTTATACTTAGATCAAGTAAAAATTCAAGCCTACCTAGACAAAAAGGTTCCCTAGTTCTATAAAGAAAACACTACCTGCCTTAAAAATATGCTCTTGCTTGAAATGTACCTGGGTTTGAGAAAACGACACTAACAGTTTTTTTTATCTGATAACCCTTCGAAAGTCTACCTGCTAACTAACTGATATACGAATACTAACACATATGTATCAGTAGGGTACTTAAGTATTAAATGGATATATGTACTTGAATGCTTATAACTTTTGTACTAGTTCATCGATTTTGTTGAATGCAAGCTTATTTTTTTTTGTAATAAAACAGAGCTTAGAGAGAAAAAAAAATCTACAAAAAAAAAGTTTTCGAGATCCTTCATCGCAAAGTACGAATTTTTTTATATTTTTACAAAAAAAAATTGAAAGAATCCGTAATGATTGTTTGTTATCTTTGAATGCACAAAGTGTTGTATGCACAGTTTATAGCAAATTTTATTACCTTTTTAAAGCTTTAAACCGTTTTGGAACTGCTCAATTCGCTCTTGAGATATATATGATTACGTGGATAATGTTTGAAAAACTGGTAATTCGTAAATATCTCAAAACCTTTACCATAAAATTAAAAATAACCTTGATTTTCGGAATCAGGAAGTGATTTTACATAGGAATTTCATAATGGCGTCCCTGGTGCAGAAAAAAAATTGTAATTTGTGATCCAGTGTATTTAATATCTTATTTTATACGAAATAGAATAATGATTAATGATTTCACACCTCCCAGGGGCTTAAAAGGTAATCACCGTAATCATTATGAGGAAATACAGCACCTATAAATACAGGCGTATGAAGCAAAAAAACACAAGCAGGTCCTCAGTGATATCCACAAACAGACGTCGGACCCCTATGCCAGGAATTGCCCGGCGTATCCAGTTCTTGAAGAGAAAAAATACCAAAACTCGCTTTTCTAGCTAAAGGCGCGCCAGTCTAGCTCATCTTCGATCTAGATACTGTAACAGGTTAAACTCTTACCTAACCGGAATCAACCCGACGTACAAAATGTGCCCCCAATTGACACCAACCATTTCTTCAATTGCAATGTGTGGAACCAATGCCTCTAGTACACCCCTCTCACTGTGGTCCACCCTTGTTGAAACTGCAAGTTTCCTTTAACTCCCGTTAGAGTGTATTGATGACAATTTGTAAACGATCACGCCTATTGGATGGGGCGAAGGACTGCTGCAACAACAACATAGTGGCTATCGAAAAAATCGGATTTTCGAATTTAGAAACAAGATTTTTCGATTTGAGCAGAGTCTTTCTAAGCGGGATCGCCCTCTGCAGTGGTTTGGCAAACACTCCGAGCGTATTTCTGCCGTTAAAAGCCTCTCGTCTGCCTTGTCATGCCGTTCGGAGACGGGGTACAACATGTAGGTCCCGTCCCGCCAATTTTAATGAAAACCTCAAATGGAGCACGACGCAAATTGAAGGAGAATTTTTGCCTATATCGCACCTTGTATTTATAATATTTTTCTTTGAAAAATAATTGATTAAAAATTGGTTTTCGTAGTTTGCATTATCTGGAGTATTATGCTATACTAAGAAAACTGTATGCTAATAAATATGGCTTAGTAAACATAGAAACTTGGTGATAAGAGGGGCGGTGCCACGCCCTTTTTCAAAATTTTTAATTTTTTCCTTTTGTATAAAAATCACTGCACTATGGTCGCGTATAAGAAAGGAGGGCTCACA